>JAFIDM010045380.1:46582-59193 GCA_023159025.1 Thereuonema tuberculata
CTCAAGATTGTTTATTTATTTCACATCAGTCAGTTTATTTGTAATTCAAAACTGACAATTAGAACGATAATTGCCGAAACGTTGCAATATTTTAAATATTCTTACTTAACCAAATCCTATGTGATATTGAAAAATATGTGGGTGTACACGCCAGATGTTGGAGTAAAGAAAACAGAGTCAAGAAAGAAAGAAGAACTCTTTTTTTGAGGAGGAATACCGAAAAAATCACTATTTGCAACTCCAAAACCATCAATAAATGTAACTCAAACGTCACTGAAAAGTGACAATTGTAATTAAAATGAGAGTCAAAAAAGAATGAAGTGATACTTCTATTAGATAGAATACTGAAAAATCACTATCTGTAACTCAGAAACCATCAATATTTGGAACACAAAAGCCACTGAAAAGTGCCACTTAGAATAAAAAAAGAGACTCAAAAATGAAAGAAGCAGTATTTCTATTAGATAGAATACTGAACACTATTGTAACTCAGAAACCACTGAAAAGTATCAATAGGAATAAAAAAAAAGATAGTCAAGAAAGAAAGATGCACTATTTCTATTAGGTAGAATACTGCTCAGAAGTTAGACGTCTTAGCCATTAGACCACTAGGCCTACATTCTAATCTCTGTAAAAAATAAAAATATATCATAGATATATGATTTACAAGGTGGTTCTAAAAGCAGTCGTAGATTGGGAGAATACAGACATCAAAAATTAAATTAAAAAAAAGCTTTTAAAAAATTTTAGTTTTAGTTTATTTGATGTAATTTGTGTGTGTGTGTGTGTGTGTGGGTGTGTGTGTGTTTTTTAATAAATAAAAAATTGTTTTCCGTTACATAAGGGAGGCTTCCGGAGCGAAGCGACGGGTAGCCGACTAGTTGTAATTAAAAAGAAAGCCAGAAAAGAAAGAAGCAGTACTTCATTAGGTAAAATACTGGGAAATCACTATTTGAAACTTAAAAACCACTGAAAAGTATCAATTGGAATGAAAAAAAGAGTCAAGAAAGAAAGAAGCAGTATTTCTATTAATATTACTGAATATTATTATTCTATTATTACTGAAAAATCATTATTTGTAACTCATAAAGCTAGAATAACATCAAAGTCAAAAAACTCACGATAAATATGCGGCTCGTCAACCAAGATGAACGAGAGTGTCGATAACATCAATCGAATGATTAAGTCTAAGAATACAAGGAGAGACTACAAAGCATACAAGTGCGAATAAAATTGACACTTCTGATAATCCACCACACGAACATCTCTATCTGCCCGAGTATCTGAACCTATTGAATCTCAGCAGTATTCTTCAACATCGTTTGTCATTGAAGATTGGATCTCCAAAAATATTGTTGCGAAACATCAATCCCAAGTTTGCATACTGCAATGGAACTTAACTTAAATGCCTTTCTTTCGATAATGATCTCTTAGAAACCGAAATTATAACAGAACTCAAAGGAGATTTTGTTTTCATCTATAGGATGTCTATCGAACCATGCGATAATCTATTTCCATTCACTTTCACAAGAAAACAATTTCCGATCAGACCTTCTTATGCGATATTTATCAATAAAGCTCAAGGACAAACTCTAAATAAAAGTTGCCATATATTTGGAAAACGTTGTCTTCGCTCACGTACAACTTTATGTCTTTGAGTCAAAAGTCAACAGATTTTGGTTATCTTCACTCTAAAAAATAGTCACAATCAATTTGTCGCGAAGAATTTCGTATACAAGCTATGATCTTCATTTATCATCTATATGAACTAACCTCCATCTGAACATCTGTTCTTCAAATATCTATATCGAACAATCTGATGGCCTAGAGTAGTAGATAATTTTCACAATCTGTAACTCAAAAACCACTGAAAAATATCAATTGTAATTGGATAAAAAAGAAAAGAAAAAAAAAATAATCACTATTTCTATTAGGTAGAATACTGAAAAATCACTTTTTATTACTCAAAAACAATCACTATTTTTTAACTCAAAAACCACTGTAAAGTATCAATGGAAATAAAAAAAAGAGACTCAAGAAAGAAAGAAGCACTCTTTCTATTATGTAGAATACTGAAAACTCACTATTTGTACCTCAAAAGCCACTGAAAAGTGTATCTATATTAATAAAATCTTTTATTTCTCTGTCTGTCTGGTGCAATTATTGTAATTTACAAAAATAGAAATAATTTCTACAAGTTATTTACTGGAATCGAACATGCAACCTTCTGCTCCAAAGTTTGATGTCAAAAAAGAAAGAAGCAGTACTTCTATTAATTAGAATACTGAAAAAACACTATTGTAACTCAGAAACCACTGAACAGTATAAATCTATATTACTAAAATATTTTATTTATCTGTCTGTCTGTCTGTCTGTAAGTCCGTAGCAATTTTCTGTGAGAATGGAAATTAGAAATAATTTTTACAATGAAACATCCGCGACAAGATTGGAACCTGCAACTGTAATTGCCGTAATGTTGCAATATTTTAAGTATTCGTCCTTTACCAAATTCTATGTGATATTGAAAAATAAGCGCGTATACACGGCAGATGTTGGAGTAAAGAAAACAGTCAAGAAAGAAAGAGAGAATAAAATTGATACTTCTGATAATCCACAACACGAACATCTCTATCTGCCTGAATATCTGAACTCATTGAAACTCAGCGGTATTTCTCAACATCGTTTGTCATTGAAGATTGGATCTCCAATAATGTTGCTGCAAAAAATCAATCCCAAGTTAGGACATTGCAACGGAACTCAACTTAAATGCCGTTAATTCAATAATGATCTCATTGAAGCCGAAAATATATCAGGAACTCACAAAGGAGATTTTGTTTTCATCCATAGGATGTGTATGAAACCAAACAATAATCTACTTCTATTCACTTTCACAAGAAAGCAATTTCCGATCAGGCCTTCTTACACGATGTTTATCAATAAAGCTTAAGGCAAGACTCTAAATAAAATTGCCATCTATTTGGAGAACGTTGTCTTCACTCACGTTCAACTGTATGCCTTTGAGTCACCAGTCATCAGAATTTGGTTATCTTCACTCGAAAGAATAGTCACAATCAATTCGTCGCCAAGAATTTCGTATACAAGCTACGATCTTCATTCATCATCTATATTAACAAACATCCATCTCAACGTATCTCTTCTTCAAATATCTATATCAATCAATTTGCTCACGGATAATGTTGTAATTAAGAAAAGAGATTCAAGAAAGAAAGAAGCACTATTTTCATAAGATAGAATACTGAAAAATCACTATTTATAACTTAAAACTCTTTGTAACTCAAAAACCACTGAAAAGTATATCTATATTACTAAAAGCTTTTATTTCTCTGTCTGTCTGGTGCAATTGTTGTAATTTGTGAAAATAGAAATAATTTCTACAAATTCATTACGGTAATCGAACATGCAACCATCTGCTCCGAAATTATACGTCTCAGCCATCAGACCACGAAGACTACATTCTAATCTCCGTAAAAAATAAAAATATATCATAGATATATGATTCACACGCTGGTTCTAAAAGCAGTCGTGGATTGACAGAATATACACATCAGAAATTAAATTAAAAAAAACTTTTAAAAAATTTTAGTTTTAGTTTACTTGATGTAATTTGTGTGTGTGTGTTTTTTTAATAAATAAAAAGTTGTTTTCCGTTATATATGCGGAGGCTTCCGGAGCGAAGTGCCGGGTAGCCGACTAGTTACTATAAAAATGAGTGCCAAAAAAGAAAGAAGCAGTACTTCTATTAACTAGAATATTGAAAAAACACTATTGTAACTACAGTGTATTACTAAAATCTTTTATTTCTCTGTCTGTCTGTCTGTCTGTCTGTCGGTATGTCCGTAGCAATTTTCTGTGAGAATGGAAAATAGAAATAATGTTTAGAATGAAACATCCACTACAAGAATCGAACCTGCAACCTTCTGATCCGAAGTCAGACGTCTTAAACGTCAGATTGGATAGTAAATAACATTCAAAATTTATTGAAATCTGTCGATTGAATATATTGAAAAAGATTTATTCCCTGCATTTATTGAAGTAAATCCTAATCTAGTTCTTAACTCGGCTTAAAATAATCTTAAGAAAATTAAGTTTAAAGGTTGAAATAGTGAAATACCGAAATTTAAAAGACTAAAGTATATTCTAACCTATTCATCCCTTAATGACGTCTGTGGCAAAAGCTCATTTTAAGACTGAGAGAGTGATAAAGTTCTTGATGTATGTAATATCGAAGCTTTTTAAGATAGATGGTTGGCTCTTACCTGAATTACAGAGCAATTTAGTGGTCGAAGACCTATTAACTCAAATTAAAAGTTTTGAAGTTTTTATATTTTTCGTGATTTAAATAATTTTTTAAGATGAAGTGAATTATAATTTTTATCTCTAATGATAATTCAAATTTGCTTTCCTTAAAAAATTTCTTTGTAAATATTTTCTTTATGTATTTAAAACAGAATATTTCATTGAAAAATGTCGTATCTAACAACGAAAAAGTTTGCACGGTAAGGAAATTCAAAGTTTTCCTAGACTACGGTAATGTTTTAGAGTAAGTAAATCCTCGTTCAAAAATCAACTAAAAAAAACTGAATAAAATAACCCTGTTTCTGAGCACTAGACTTTTTTTCTTAAGATCTACTTAAATTGAATTATATATAAATTATCGGAGAAGAAATAAAAAAATAAAGTCTTTCAAGTTCACTACTGTCATTTTTACTATGTAACAAATTATTAATATAAAGTAAAAATTTTGTTAAATGGTGAAAGGTACTTCCACAAACTTAAAATAATGTTAAAATTATTTACACCAAACAATTTAGTTTTTTTTTTAAATTGTTTAATATATTTTTAACATAATTTTGTTGTGTGTTTGTGGAAGTTCCTTTCACCATTTAAATTCAGATTTATTACAACATACGTAATATATCACTAATTTCTACCAAAAAAAATAAATTAAAAACTCACAGATTTCATTAACCTTTTTTTTTTTTTTAATTTTCATTATTCTTAATTGAAACGAAGTCAATATACTGTAGTTAAAAACTATTTTTTTTTGTAATATATAATGAAAATTACAGTGAATTTTATAATTTCTGTCTCAGTATTGACTTTAAAAGTTCTTTTTTTCGATTTATTTATTGATTTATTTCAGTGTTTTAGACCGCTTATAAATATTATATCACAAATAATATTTCGGTAGCTTTGAATACATATTTCTTTGTTGAAAAGTCTTCAAATAACATCAGAGTTATGGTAAATATTTCTTTGTTGTTGTTTTTTTTAAAAAAAATGAAGCACTATTCATTATTTGAATCTATGCTCATGCTCAAATAAAAACTATTCTTCTAAAGCTTTCAATAAACACTTAATGAATTCATTTGAAATCTTTAAAACAGTTTTTTTTCTAGAGAAATCGAAAATCATTAAAAAATTATTAGTTACTGAGGAAATTACAAACGGCTATCCCTACAAAATGTGCTCACAGTATTCATGGTTTTATTCCAACCATACAATGACCTTTCAATTCTTGAAGGCATCAGATAAAATTCAAATTAACAGATTTCCTAAATAGCTTTTCTAAAAAACATTCACAATATATTCAAATATTTATTACTTTTACAACTGTAAACCAATATCATCTTTTTAGCTCTAATATTAGTAAATTCATGATCATTTATTCATTCGAAACAAATAGAGTGAAAACGAGCCTTATTAGTTCAAAGCAGAAATCAAATGGAAATTTACTGAAAACAAGAACTAATTCAATTAAATCTATTTTAAAGCTGATAAAGTATAATTGATGGTACTAATGTATTTCAAGTACAATTTTTAAAACTATTGCTGCCTGTAGATTTCGCCGTCGGCCAAAATCGTCAGCAACGGGGTGGGTGGGGATCTGATGAGGGGTCGGCGTCGTCTTCTCAGCAAGCGTCTGACGTCTTCAATGATTTGTCAACTGGAAGGGGGGGGGGTTGCGGGCTTCGCAAATCCTCTTCTAGTTGACTCCGGGACTGGCTCGATGAAGCTGGTGGTCCTTTGGTCGCCTCGACCGCGGGGAACCCGTCTGTAACTCCGCACTTCGGATGGCTTCGGTTTGCCGGCAACGTCTCCTCCGTTGGCCGGCTCTGAACGCTGCTTAGCGGGCAGAGCGGTCTGGCATTCCCCGCTGAACTAGACGGCAATACTTCTCGTCTGCTGCCGGCGACGTGGCTTTCGTACGCCGGGTTCTCGGCTTCCAACGCGGGGAGGGCAGTTTTGCTGTCCGCGTTGGAGGTGGCCTCGTCTTTTCACTTCTCCGTAACAACGGTTCTTCGTATTTCTAACGGACTTTTTGGGCCTTGGCCCAGGCACACACTTTGGACGTAATGCTGCGGGAAGAACCTCTTCCCCCTTGGCCAGTCGTGGCCGAACACTCACTGTTCTCTCGGTGACTTCGGTTGGAGACTGAGAGCTTCTTCCTGCGGCTGGCTTGCCGCCACACTCGAACTCACTCTGCTGTCTCCGGTTGGAGAATCTGCCCGCGGCTGCTGGCCGCCCAAAACGAACTGTCTTTCCAAGGTGGAACGCTCCATTATATCCCGATGTCCAGCCTCGACGTCAGCTCTGGAACAGTCTACTAATCTCAGAGGTGACGGGGAAACCGAGCACCGGGCAAGGAGTCCACCTACGGGGGGAAAACAAACGGGGAAAAATCACCAGGTAACAATATCAATATACTGTTAGCTTATATTGATAGTATCTTAATACTCTTAATTTTGTATTTGCATTTTTCCAAGTGCTAAACGTGAAAATCTACGGTAAATTTTTTTCAGACAGATTTTCAAATTAGATATACTTTTGTTAAATTTTAGAAAGCGTCGTGAAAATTTTTGAAGGAATGGCAGAGAAATATTAAAAAAAAAATTTAAAAAAATCTGTTTTTATAAAGATATGTAAGCACAGAAGAAAATAAAAAAAGAGATTTTTAGATTATTAGGAGGAAACAATTATCAAAATCTTCTTATCGAGAAAAGAAACCCGTATTTTTTTACTGGACAACAAGATGCACGAACTTACGTGTAGGTTCCTTAAGAAAGTTTATCAGTATCAAAAGCCTGTCGTATCTATGTAAAGAAAATAAAGATTTAAATTGTCGTAAAACATGCTAATCATGTTTCAAGAAATTGTTTATGTTTGTTCAAAAAATTATTAAGAAGTAATAAGAATAAAAATCCGAAATACAGATACAAAATTAATCATTAATTCTTTATCTAATTTTATGAATAAATAGGAGAATACGAATATAAGCTAAAACTATACTGATATTTTTAAGAATTGCACTTGATACGATATTAATACGATATTTAAATACGATATTATCATAAATTATATTTTACCAGCTTTAAAAAAGATTAGCTTCAATTCGTTCCTTTTTTTAGGAAATTTTAATTGTGATTTCTGCTTTGAATCAATAAGCCCCGTTTTTACTTTATTTACTTCGAATGAATACAAGAGCATTAAATCTTTATTGGTATAATTAAAAAGATGATATTGGTTTACCGTTGTAAAAGTAATAAATAAATGAATATATTCTGAATATTTTTTGGAAAACCTATTCAGGAGTTCTGTTAATTTGAATTTTATCTGATGGCTTCAAGAATTCAAAGAACATTTTATGGTTGAAATAAAACGATCAATACTCTTAACACATTCTGTCTTACAAGAATAATACGATGAAGAAAAGACAGTAGTCAGGCGATATAACTGGAACAAACATCTATCGGCGAATACCGATAGATATTAAGCAACAATCATGGAACCAAAGGTACAGTATTGGGCCAAGCGAAGATGCAGGAAATGACGGAGGTTACGACAGAAATAACTGGAACTTCAGAACTTTGGAACATGGGTACAGCAAGAACAGGAATCTACATAAAAAACAAAAGAAGGGTAAAAAGGGAAGGGGAAAGAACTAGAGATCAAGAAAATTGCAAAATTAAACCGAATCATCATCCTATCCTTTTCTTTTTTACAGAACCCATAGAAATATATTGTTTTGAACGAAAGGGAGTCATTGTAGCAGGTAGGGTCAGATAAAATAATCAGTGACTTCTAACATTTAAGTAAAAGTTCATTACATTCATACGCCAGTATCGAAGGATTTTGGTAGTTAAGTCTGTGTCCGTATCTCTTGCATGTGTAAATAAAATCTTCTGAACGGAGGGCTGAAGCACGCTGAGCCATGAGCTTAATTTTAATTCAAAGCGAACTCTTAATAGTAAATTTCTTAATAGCCCATTCATTCATTCATAGTTCTCTGCCAAGGGCAGGTCCTTCACTGCAAACCCAGCATTCTCCAATCTTTCCTATTTTCTGCCTTCCTCTTCGTCTCCACATAAGATCCATTTACCATAATGTTGTCGATCATCTTAAATCTTAATCTGCCTCGAACTTTTTTACCGTTCACCATTCCTTCCAGTGCATCCTTCATTAGGGAGTTTCTTCTCAGCCAGTGACCCAACCAGTTTCTTTTTCTCTTCCTGATCAGTTTCAGCATTATTCTTTCTTCACCCACTCTTTCTAGCACAGCTTCATTTCTTATTTTGTCTGCCCATTTCACATGCTCCATTCTTCTCCATATCCACATTTCAAATGCTTCTAGTCGTTTCTCTTCACTGCGTCGTAATGTCCATGATTCTGCCCCATACAATGCCACACTCCACACAAAGCACTTCAGAAGTCTCTTCCTTAGTTCTTTTTCCAGAGGTCCGCAGAAGATGCTCCTTTTCCTATTAAAAGCCTCCTTTGCTATTGCTATCCTCCTCTTGACTTCTTGGCAGCATCTCATATCTTCACTTATAGTACACCCTAAGTATTTAAAGTTGTTCACTTGTTCCAATGTCTCATTCCGAATACTTAAGTTTATCTTCTTTGTCTTTCTTCCGATAACCATAGTCTTTGTCTTGTTTATATTTATCTTCATTCCATATTTTTCACAGCTGTCATTCAGCTGCAGTAGCATATCCCTTAGTATCATCTCCTCTTCTGCTAACAATGCCATATCATCAGCAAATCTTAGGCACTTTATTCTTCTTCCTCCTACTATCATCCCTCCCATGTTCTGAAAACAATTCTTCACTAACTCCTCCAAATAGATGTTGAACAGCGTAGGTGATAGACTGCATCCTTGTCGCACCCCTCTCCCTATTCCACTTCCCTCTGACAATTTTTCTCCTATTCTGACTTTGACTCGTTGTTTCATATAAAGATTAGTTATTAGCCTTCTCTCTTTCCAATCCATACCAATTTTCTTCAAGATTTCCATAAGTTTATTCCAATCCACCCTGTCAAAAGCCTTTTCCAGGTCCACAAATACTGCATATACGTGTTTATTTTTTTCTAGATATTTTTCGCCGATTGTTTGCAGCAGTCCAATTGCATCTCTCGTACCTTTTCTTTTCCTAAAACCAAATTGCTCTTCTTCCAACTCTCCTTCCACCTTAGAATATAAACGTCTGTTCAGTATTCGCAGAAGAATCTTCGCTGAGTGCGATATAAGGCTGATAGTCCTGAACTCATTGCACTTCTTTGCATTATTTTTCTTCGGTATTGGCAGCAATACTGTTTCCATGAAATCATCAGGCCATTCACCTTTCTCATATATTTCATTGCATAATGATAGTATTTGCTTCTTGTCTTCACCCAAGCATTTTACTAACTCAATGTGTATTCCATCAACTCCTGTTGCTTTCCCATTCTTCATTTCCCTAATCGCTAGCTCAACTTCTTTCCTTAGAACACAACATCCTTTTTCGTCTTCTGATACAGCTGTTTCATCTGCTAAGTAATCTGGACGATTCCCTGTCTCATATAATTCTTCTACATACTTCTTCCATCTGTTCAAAATTCCTTGTTTGTCGGTTATTTCATTGCCGATTTCATCTTCTATCAACCACATGGACTTCTTATTCTTATCTGTGAAATCCAAACATTTTACTTCGCGGTACATTAAATCATATCTTCCTTTTCTCTCTAGATCCTCTACTTCTTCACATTTCTGTTTCATCCAGTCTTCCTTCGCCTTATCAGTTACTCTTCTTAGTTCGTTGTTTAGTTTCTTATAATTTCTTTTACCTTCTTCTGTGTTGATGTTTTTCCATTTTCTCCTTTCCTCCATCTTCTCCAACATTTTCCCTGTGACCCAAGGTTTCTTATTACTCTTACCTTCTCTGTATCCTATTGTTTCTTCTGCTGTTTCCTGTATACAGCTTTTTAGATGAGTCCAGTATTCATTACTATTTTCTGGTGCAGATTCTAAATTAGAGGCTTTCTTTTGAAAATGTTCTTTAAATTTTCTTTTTTCCTCTTCGTTCATAAGTTTTTCTATATCAAACTTCTTCGTCACTTGCCTTCCTCTTATCTTTTTCAGACGAATATCTACTTCGCCTATCAGTAGGACATGATCTGAAGTAATATTGTAGTGACTTTTATATTTATTGTATAGTTTTATCGTTATTCTATCCTTTTGTATTCTAGTTATTCCGTTTTTCTGTATTTTAATCTCCATTATTTAATTCCTTTGTTGATCAGTTTATTTTTGAATTTCAACGGTTGTGGCGTCCTTTTTAATTCACTTTATTTAAATCATAACGGTTTAAAAACCCGTTGTGATCACATGACATTTAAATCCCCCAATCGATTTGTAAACGCCAAAAACAATCAGAACACTTGTACATAGTTTATTTAAACACATGTAACCTGTAAATAAACGGTAGTTGTTGTTAGTTCTTGCTTGTTCAGTCCAGACGCAGCTCCAGTCTCTACTTATTTAGACACTACGATTTTTACCAGTTAAAAACACCCCACAATATCCGCACCTGGTAGAGTCTTTGCATTTTTTAAGCAATTTCGGTATCTTTCCTGTACGAGTATATAGTCTATCTGATATCTACTGTCATCCCTTGGGCATGTCCACGTGTATCGTCTTCTTTCATGCTGTTGGAATAACGTATTTCCAACAATCATTTCATTCCGTTTACAGAAATTTACCAAAGATACTCCTCTGTCATTTCTTTTTCCCAGTCCAAATTTTCCAACCGTTTTTCCATCTTGTCCTTCTCCTACTACTGCGTTCCAGTCGCCCATTAGGATTACACATGCACCCTTCTTCTCTTTCTCAACTATTTCTTCTATCTTCTCGTAGTATTCTTCCACTTTCTCGTCTTCTAATCCACTATGTGGCATGTAAATTTGCACTAGCACTAAGTCCAATTTTTTCCCTTGTAGTCTCACCATTATCATCCGGTCATCTACATAACGCACTGATATCACTTTATCTTTCACACATGGTCCCAGTAGTACACCAACACCATGACTTCCTTTATATTCACCATTTGAATAAAACATTCTAAATTCATTTCTTCTCATTTCTTCCTTCAAGTTTTCCAACTTCCCCACTTGAAGAAGAGTTCTCACATTCCATGATCCAATCCTCAATCTTCTTTTCTTCTGTCGGTTTATTTGCTTCATAATGTAACCTTCCTCAGTATCCCCCTCCCGGACATCCGAATGGGGGGATAGTTTACGTCCGGAATTTTTTGCCGAGGAAAGATTCATCATGCCATGTTTGCAGTTTTTCTTGGGAAAAGTAAATGCGGTAGCTTCCCGTTGCTTTCCGCACACCACTCCCTCTTTCGCATCTTAAAAGATCCCAGGGGGCTCCGCGTGGAGGTGAGGAAAGTGGATTTGACCAATTAGGCCCTCGGGACATCACCGAAATTCACCGCAAGAGTTAAATATCAGTTCCATCAGGGTTTTTGACCCGATCAGAGACCGGGAAATCCTAATGAGCCTTTGCCCCCCAATAGTCCATTTTAATTTTTTTGAAAAATCCTAGATCCTCCCATGAAAACAAGCAATTTCGGTCTAAACAATATATTTCTATGGGTTCTATAAAAAAGGTAAGGGTAGGGATGATGATTCGATTTAATTGACATCTCAGAAATGACCAATTTTGTTAATAAACAGAGTAAATTAACAGCTTCAGATCGACAGAAACAAACGCTTAACAATGACAGGAAAATCATTTATAACAATAATTAATAATAAATTTAATTTACAAATACTTTTAATTATCAAATAATTCGTTAGTTTCATAGTAATATTCCAATAGTAAAGTCTAGACATTTGCTGTTGTAAGTTATGACATTTTTCAATGTATCAGTTTGGCAGCAAAGTAAAGGTTAAAATGTAATTTTAAGTTGGATAATACTTAAGGGGCCGCAGCAAATATATAGGCCCCCCTGATCTAAATCATTAGAGATCTTTTCTTGTGAAACCTTACACTTACTTCTAAGATTTCAGGTAAGCTGAAAGAACAGTTTAGATTTACGACAGTTATTGAGATTTTAAAGACAATCTTCAGTTGGAAGTTTTCATTCTTATTTCCTTAACTAATGGTCCGACGTTTACCAAAAACTATAGGGTTTTTCCTTGTAAAAAGCTACAGCTACTTCAAAGATTAACTTACCAGTTTAAAAAACGTTAAAAAATTGGGATTTGAAAAAAAAAATATATATAATTTTTAATATACATATATTACTAGATCTCTAATTTATATT
>JAFIDM010045381.1:0-59095 GCA_023159025.1 Thereuonema tuberculata
TCTTTTTCACAATCAACTATCTTTTTTTAATAGCACCGGAGCATCTGCGTTAATGAATATACTTTACATTTAAAAATAGTGATATTTAGAAGAAAGAATCTGCTTTTATTTGAAAAACATTCTCAGCCAGATTTGCCACTCACAACAAATATCAATTGAAATAAATTAAAGAAAATAAGTTTTTAATACACTTTTAGGTTTCTGAAAAACGCGTTAAATCCCCGGTTTTTCTTTCTGTATGTGGACACATATCCCACATTACTTCGCAACGGCTTTTGTTAGCTCAGTTTGTAAGAGTCGTGCTACTAACGCTAAGGTTATGCGTTCGATCCCCTCTTGGGCCATTTTTTTCGCCCCATTTTAAATCTTTTCAGTGTCTCAACTTAAGGTTTTTTATATCATTATTCGGAATTCAATGTATTTACAAGGTTTGAGTTAAGAATGAAAAATATCCCATATAAATAGGAGTGGGTAAGATAACATGATGTTGCAAAGAGACTAACGCGCGTATTTTTACGAACAACCCGGAGCAGTTTATTCTAAACTCAGAAGGCTTAGGTTACTCAGAAGCTGTTGCGAAGCACAGTGATTGGTTTCCTAATCGGCGTCCCTACCTTGTTTCGTTTATAGAATAGTAAAAAACAAACCACAAAGGAAAAGAAGTAATATTTGTCTTCCCAAATTATGAATAGATGTAAATATTAGAATTATAAATAGTTATAGGAAAAATAAATTTTAAATATTTTTTAAATTGTTTGTTGTTATTTATAGTGATAATGGTTAATTTATAGTGATTTCCGAGAATAGTTTCTCGATAGTTGAAAATTATCTAACAAACGAAAGAACATTGTATTTTGAAATATTTTATTATCATGCTGATTTAAAATACAAATCAGGTTAGTCGACTATTTTGATTTATATATTTATATTTTTAACACATACACATTTTCTTCTCCTACAATCGTGTTAAGTGAAGTAATAGGCCTACTGATTATAAAAATATATGCATTGTTCATGAGCTACCATGGGAGAATAGAAATAATAAGATCATCATGAAAACTAAAAAAAAATTAGTCTAAACTTTTCATCTGCAATTAGAACACTATTCTTCGATAGAACTTTTTTTCTATCAGGTTTTTTGGCAGTTTAACTAAATTCTTTTATCTTACTATTTTTGTTTGTTGCTAAAAATTTGTTAAAGTATTTTCTGTATATATATTTTATTTACTTATACGAATGTACTTGTGGAATATTCGTAAGATTTAAACCCATAGGAAATTTAATTGATTTGAAAAACTGAGATATTGGAAAGAATAATCTAGAAGCAAAACAAACATCATTTGAAACAAAGTGAGTCAATCTTTTGTCTCATATGTACATTCCTTGAATATATTTTTTCTAGTTTCTTCTAAAGGAAAAACAAGAACAGTAAACTCAATAAATGTCTCCCTTTGTATGAGCATTTATTCCTGATAAGAAATTTAATATTATTATTACTTAAAATTAATTAAATCTTAAAAGCTTTACAGATTAATATAAAAAAAATACTTATTTTATGTTGAAGTAAAGTTAAACAAAGGAGACAGAAAATATTTTAAAATTTTTGCAATCACTATCGTACTTTTAATATAATATTATAAATATTTCATTACAAATGAAAACAGAACTAAATCAAAGAACGTTTATAGATTTCTTCTTGATATTTCCTTTTATTATTTTCCTTTGGTTTTTTTTTTTCAAAATTATAATAACAAAAAAAATATTAAAAAACCCTACAATATTTTCAAATGGAAATTTCTGCTGAAAGAAAACGATACAAATTTTTTCAATTTTTAACAACATAAATAAATTAAATTTGAAAATCTATATAATTGATAAAAGGTGAATAACTTTAATTATCAAATAAAATGCCAATGAATGGATTACATACAAGGATTAACTGATCACTTTACCAATCCATTTTTTAGTTCCTAATCGTTTTCTGCATCAAAGTTGTCGGTTTTTCGTAGTTTTTTGGTAGAGAACCACTTGGAGCAATGAATTTTAATTAGAATTATTCACTTTTCTTTAGGTTTACCATTTTTTTTTTGGTTCCAACCCAGGACATATTTTTGAAATTACTTAAAAGTCTTAACAGTTTACTGAATTATTAAACTTTATTTATTCAGTTGTGTGTTTCACTAGTCATTACTTTTTTCAGTAATGGTATGTTTTCTTTTAATTACCTCATACAATTCACAACAAGAAAGTTCTGAATTAATTTTAACATTTCGCAGATTTTTAACAGCAGATACTGAATGTCTACCCTAATTGGAGCAGATAATCGAGGTCAACACATCGCAAACTCAATCATTTTAGAAATATTGCAACATAAAATATCAGTCTTTTGAAACAACATAAAAGTTTCTTTTCCACTTCTCTTTAAAAGTATCTGGTAGTTTTTCAGAACGTGAACCACAACCTACCCTTTGATTTTGAATTACCTGGTTCAATAATGTACGGTCATCAGTATTTATGGATTCTTTTATTTTTTCCTTAACAACTTGCGCACTCTCTTCTAAATCACACCAGGCAATCTCAGTTCGTAAATTTTTCCACTGAAACTTACTAACTTTATTAAAACTGGTTCTCGACATCTCTAAGTATTAGATACTGGAATTATAAAAATTGTCTATTCTCGAGAAGAATTTTTGTTCCTGAACATCTTTATTTTCTTGTAGCGTAAATAGCAATTCTTTGGCAGAAGACGGCATAAATTTGTGAAGATTACAAATTAATTCAGAATATTTCTGAAATGCTTCTGTTGCTGTGATAGAATTAGCTTCCAATTTCAGAACTAGATTATTATATTACTGTATAGTACCATATAAAATATAAAAATTTCAAAAACAGTTCTCTTTCTAGATTTTCAAAAAAATCAAATAATAAATTTAGGCATTTGTGACAAGGTAAGAAGTATGATTTTAGGCCATCAAAAATGGAAAGAATTCTTTCCATTGCAGTTAAAAACTAAGGAACCTTATGCTGCTATGAGATAATAATCTGTTTCCACAAATGCAGAGAAGTCTTTAAGTTTCTTTTACTTACTGAATATACCGGTATGTTAAAATATTTATAAATTTTTATAACAATAACTTCTATGTCCAGGGGTAGAGAATTATATGTTGTTTGTATTGAATTGTGTACAATACAATTAGTTTAGCTGAACAACCAATTACTTAAAAAGATCTATCTAAGTCACTTTGAACTTTTCTGAACCCAATTCCATTCCTCTTTCTCGTCACCAAAATTACTATTAGTGTTAGTGATAACTTTTCTTCAAGTTTGTATTTTTCACAGACTGCAAAAGATACTGAATCAAACTTTGAGGAGCTTCACCTGACAGTTCATCGAAATTTAAAAGCTTTACTTGAATTCCCTTCTCTAAGCTGAAATATCCTTCAACAATCGGAACAAGTTTTACTTCACTTCTGTTTGAGCTATCCATCGTTACTGTTACATAAGTAATGTTTTCCAAAGAACACAACATATTATCAAATATAAATGGCCAAATAACTTTCACAATAATTTGCTCGGTATTGGTTCTAGCAGATGAATATTTTGGGTCATATAACTTATTCACCAGTTTAGATGTGCAGTCTGATGCTTTGAAATTGAGTTCGTGTCTAATATTTTTGTATTAAAATGTAGCCTGTTTAGCAGCACATTTCAGATCATTGTTATTTGGATTCCCAATTTTGATTTTAAAAAATCTCTTATGTTTGCTTGAAGCAGTAGTATAAATATCACTGCTATGTTTGACTGTTTTCGCATGGTCTTCAATATCACCCTTTTCTTTATGCGCAACAGAAAATTCTCAGTTCATAGTGTGCAATAAACACACTATGTAATTGTTATTGTCATTTCACAATTTCAAAACTTTGTATTCCTGTTGCAGGTTAACGTGAAACGCACACTTTCTTTTGCTCATTGCTAAACGATGAGATAAACACGAATGGAGATAAAATGATTAAAAAAATTCTATACAAGTTACTTCACACACGAAAACATTCTAAATACATTGCCCTCGTTGTGTTGTCAAATTACTAAGTGAAAAGTTGTGGCTGAAACGGTAGCCTTGCCTCCCCATCGACATCAGCGCTTTCTCTAAGGTCGACTGAGAGTGGCACGGCCATAAGAGAATTTTTAAAAACGTGATGTCGACAATGTAGGTCTAAAATTAAAAAATTCTCAGTAGTTATAAAAATCTCAAACCCCGGACATTTTTGCAACTCATTAAAAACCAGGAGTATCCGGGCTCATCCGTAAGCATACTTTTACTACGCTTTAACGGAAAGAAAATATATGTCAATCTCATTGTTCGCAGTTTAAGAAAGCTCCAAGTAAATCATGGATATTCTATAAATTCAAATATGTTATTTTCATTTATTATTTGTTTATTTAAAAAAAAAAGTTAATTGAAAACATTCTTTCTCTTTATTAAGTATTCAGTTAAGCAAATTACTTTATTTTATAATGATTAAATATAAAAGAAAAAAATCAATTTCCTCATGAGAAAAGATCCATCATTATAATTTACAAATACTGTTATTATATATTTGAGTCAGTTATTCTTTTTTGAAGATTATATTTAACTGCCTAATGTAATCTTTAGAAATCTTTGGATTTTTAAGTGAAATTAATTTTATTATTTAATAATTTTTTTAAAGTTATTTATGAAATTTGTCCATGATTTTGAATTTTTAAATATCTACAAAAATTTAAAGACAAACATTTTTTACCTACTATTTTTAAAAGAGAATTTTCAGTCTCTTTATTTTATAAACCACAGTAGAAGATCAAATATTAGTTTCCGAAATGAAAAGTCTAACTCAGGAAAGAAGTGAATTATTTGTTGTAAATGTTTTTAACATAATTTTAATATTTCTTCGTGGAATTCCCTTTGACAATTCATTACAACACACGTAAAACATCACTTATTTATATATAATAACATAAAAAAAAACACACGAATTGCATCAACTATTTTTGGTTTTAATTTCTTTACTAGGATTTCATTTCTTTAATATCCCTTGTTCTTAATTGAAAACAAAGTCAATATATAATGAAAGTCTAAAAATTCATCTTCCTTCTGAAATATAAATAAATCACAAAAAACCTCTTCTTCCTTAATAATATCCTTTTACTCTCAATATTTCGAATCCTTTAGCAGGACCCTTCTTCTTAGAGATTACAGAAAATGTCGAGATAACTAACATTATCTCTAAACATTTAAAACAGAATTCCAATCGTGAACAAACATGGTACAAAACTTACGTGAATAACATTCTTACTTTCTTCAACAACAATCTTACTTTCTTTTAACAATAAAGTAATAACTTCATTTAAACTTACGTGAATAACAATCTTACTTTCTTTTAACAATAATCATGAAACAAACCCAAACTTGAAAACAATCGTACTTTCTTTTAACAAACCAAACTTGAAAAACAATCCCAAACGTAAAACAAACCCAAAAGTTAGAACTTTATTAAATGCATTTAGGAGCAATTTCTTATTTCAAATCTAATTTCTGTTTCAAAATTTTGTTGTTCTTTACATTTAGGAGCAATTTCTTATTTCAAATCTAATTTCTGTTTCAAAATTTTGTTGTTCTTTACAATTTTTTCAAAAAAGCTGAATGAAATTTGACTCATTTTTAGTGCCTTAATTTTGTTGATACAATTTGTTAGATTAATAAAACCTGATTCCAATAAAAACCTTTCTGCCTCATTTTGGGATATATATATAATATCGATAATAGGATTCGGATTATGTGATGAAGTTATTGAATGAAATGCCCAATCTGACAGCTCTGGATGATTGTCCCGACATGCATTAGTATGCTCTGTTAACCTTTCCTTAAATGCCCTTCCAGAACTTCCAATATATAACCCCCCACAGTCTCTACATTTCAAAGTATATATCACACCCATTTTGTGCAATTTATTGATTTTTTTCTTGTCTTCTTTTTTTGAACAATAAGTTTCTCTTATAAAAAACAATTCTAATTTTATTTTCTTCTAATACGTTTTTAACATACTTATCAATCTAAAAACCAATTGGAAACTAATTAACTTCTAATCTTTAACTTTATTACTGTTTAAATCCTCTGTCCTCTTGATTTTTCTTGTACGAAAAAATCTATCAAAACATGCTTTAACAAAGCCTTTGGGATAGCCAGTAAGTAAGTAAGTAAGTAAGTAAAATTTATTTAACTTCTTCGGGGTTATACCCTTTACAAGTTAGGATTCCAAAGCTTAAGTATATTTGATATCAAAGCCATTTAAAATATTATTAGTAAATTAATTATATTACAAGTTAGATTTACATTAAATTTGTTTTTACATAAATCCTCCCTCTCATAATAACTAATTAAAATATAATAATAATAACAATATTAGAGAAAAAAATACACAAAAATACAAATATATCATTCATGTATATCAAGAAACTATATATATATGAACCACTCACATATATGATTTCATTAATTAAATAAAGGAGTATCCGGCATAAATAATAACAATTTTTCAAAAATATCAATGAAAAGACAAAAACTAAAACCCATACGCTTCCAATTAAGTCAATTACAATTATTTGTATATTGATTCCATATTTTTTCCTTTTTCAATAAATGTTATTATAAATTTACATAATTTTTTATTTACATACTGAGCAGACAATATATTATACCACCAACCTCTTCTATCTTTTACATTCTCAATTTCCAAAATTTCTCTCTCTTTCGTCAATTTCTCACAGTCAAAAATTACATGTTCCCACCCTTCTATTACTTTACAACCCAACCTACAACATTTATCTTCTATGTTTTTCCAGTATTTACTATTTCTCCATATGCAACCTATTCTTAATTTAATATATACTTCTTTTATATACCTATTTTTAACTTTTGTGCAGATGTAGTAGGAACCATTTATTTGCCAATTTAAAAATTTGTAATATTCATTATATGTCGAATTTTGAATTTTATTATACATTTTTTGCAATGTTATTTCCCCTATTCTCATTATAACTTTTTCCTTATTGGATGCCCAGTAATCGACCTCTAACGCTCTATCCCATTCCACAACCCATCCAGCCTCAACAAATACTTCATTAATCTTTTTTTGTCCAATTATTTAATTTTCCAATTTTTGCCTTCTCAACCATATCCTCCCAACACACTCTCGGCAGTCTTGCTATATTTAAATTTATTATTCTTTCCAAATATTTGAATGCCCTCCTCAACAAATCCAAACGAAGAGGAATCAGACCTAATTCCGCATTAATAATATATCCCGGGACATCTCTATCCATCGACCAAATAACTTTCATAAACAAATTTTGTATGGATTCAAATTCTTCTCTAATTAACCATCCATCCATTTCCATTCCATAACTTACTATACTTTTTATCATTGTTTTAAATAAAAATCTAATTTTACTCCAATCCTCTAATTTTGATCTTTCTATTAATTTAATTACTTCCCAAGCCGCTGCAACACCTTTCTCTTTTCTATATTTCATGTTTTCATTTATACTGTTTTGTGATGTAAAAAATCTTCCTAAGTATTGATAACTATTTGTAACTAAAATTTCTTCATTATCCCAGTGCCACTTTTCATTTTTCGCTCTTTTTTCCTCCTCTCCTAAAAATAATAATTTTTGTTTTCTTTAAGTTTATTGTTAGTTTATTAACTTTTGTGAATTCCTTAAGTATCTTAATCATCTTATCTAATTCTGCTTTTGATTCCGCCATTAACACCAAATCGTCTGCATACAATAAGCTATAAATTTTTTCTTTTCCTATCTTAGTTCCACCCCATCCTTCTTCTCTTAATTTTAGTTCTAAATTATTAATCAAAATTATAAATAAGACGGGGCTTAGGCCACACCCCTGTCTTACACCTTTATTAAATTTAATTTTTTCGGTTCCTCTTCCAATTGTAACTATAGTTTCTTCATAAATATTCCTAATTATTCTCAAAACTTTTCCCTTTATTCCTATTTCTTTTAAACATTTTAATAATATCGTCCTATCTATGGAGTCAAATGCCGTTTTAAAGTCTACAAATAATGCATACAATTTTTTTCTTTTTTCCATTAATCTTGAGTTTATACAGGTATTTAAAATGAACATATTGTCGATTGTCGAATAACCTTTCCTAAAACCTGCTTGATTTTCTACAATCAAAGTTTTTTCATCTAACCATTTTTCTATTCTACCTCTTAAAATTTCTCCAAATATCTTAAAATATGTATTTAATAATGTAATTCCTCTATAGTTAGTTGGGTCGCATTTATTTCCCGATTTATAAATAGGGATAATTTTTCCAGTTCTCCAATTATCCGGGATTTTTTCGGCCTTCCAAATCCAATTCATCCATCGTAAAAATACTTTAATCCCTTCTGTAGGCAAATTCTTAATATAATCATTTTTTATCCCATCGGGGCCCGCAGCTTTATTCATTTTTAAGCGATTCAAAACTGACATTAATTCTGTGAGTTTGACTTCTTCACTAAATAGTTCTATTTCCTCATCTATCTTCACTAACCTATTTTCAATTTCTTTTTCCTTCCCTTTTTCAATTTTATTACTTTTCTCAGTATTCGAAACTCTAACCCCCTCCAATAATGTGATAAAATGGTCCTCCAATACCTCATCATCTATTTCTTTTTTATAGTCACAATTTCTTACTTTACCTCTGTATTTCTTAATCATGTCCCAAAATTCCTTCCCGTATTAATCCTATCAAAATTTTCTTTTATGTTTTCCTCCCATAATTCTTTTTTCTCTTTGCACATTTTTTTAAATTGTTTTTTCAATGCAATATATTTTTTTCTTTCCTCTATTGTATTTTCACTCTTAAAATTTTTTAACTGTTCTTTTACCTTTTTTTTAAAATCTTTAAGCTCTTTATCTCGCCATCCCTTTTCTTCTATATTTTCTTTCTTTTCTCTTATACTATGTACCCCCTCTTTTAATAATTTTGTAAAGCTTTCATCAAATGCATTTATTTCGAGAATAGAATTTAAATCGTTTAATTTTTCTGAGATTACCTGTTTATATTTATTTATATTCTCCCCTATTAAACTCTCTTCCCATATATATTTCTTTGTTACATTCTCAACTACCTTTTTTCTACATACCCTATTTGTTATTGAGATTGGTAGATGGTCTGATATCCAACACTCCCTTACTTCAAAATAAATATCATTTTTTAAGAATTTTTCATTAACAAAGCATAGGTCGATCACTGAGCATCCCATATTACCAATATAAGTCCAGTTTCCTACATTATTATTTTCATAGTTTCCATTTAAAATTTCTAAATTATTTTCTCTTGCCCATTCCATAAGTAATTTTCCATCTTTATTACACACCTTATCTAATGAGTTTCTATCTTCAAATAATAATTCGTCTTCAAAGTTAGAATTAATACATTTACAATTTAAATTACCTATGCGCACATTCATGTCCCCTATAACAATTATATTTACATCATTTTTTAAATCCTCTATCATGTTTTCATTTAATTTATGTAATAATCTATTTATATCTTTATTATAAATTGCAATAAACTTATAGTGGTCTTTTCGACTCACAATATTTACAATAATACAATCCTCATAAATCTTTTGCGACACAAATTTAATACTCTTACTCTTATTTATTCCTAAACTAATGCCCCCACTTGGCCTTCCAAATTTACTTTGTTTATCTGCTAATTTATGACTCCATTCATATCTATTACTTAAACCAATATTTTCAATGTTTTCAGCTTTTAACAACCATGTTTCAATTAAAATTATTACATCGAAGTCATTTAGCACTTTCCTTAGATCACTATTATCCTTATTCATTAAACCATTCATATTCCAGGCTACTATCGTTGGAACGTTATTTTTAACTTTTTCCTTATTGGAATTCTTTTTCTTTTTTCCATTCATTGGTTGTAAATTACTTTCTTCCCCTTTACTATTATAGCTTGACAATTTTTCAGATTTTTGAAACCTCTGTTGATAGCCTTCTAAGCTTTCTTCCCCTTGGTTAATTATGATTTCACGTTTTTTGAGTCTTTTCCTTCACAGTTCTTCACAACTATTTCATTTACTCTCCCCCTTTCTTCTGAATTAGCTTTTCTCACCCATTCTTCATACGACCATATTTTATCATTTACCTTTAGCTTATTAAAAATAATTTTCGCTGAGTTTCCTTTTCTCCTTTCTTGTAACATAATTTCTATTAACTTTTTCCTTATTGCTCTAGTCTCTGCTGAAAAGTCTTCATCCAAATAGATCTTCGTACCTTTAAGGTTAGATCTATTTCTTATAATTTTTTCTTTTTCCTTCCAGTCATAGAATCTTACAATAATCGGTCGTACCTTAAAAGTGTCCTTTGTATTTCTTTTTCCTAATCGATGTGCTCTTTCGATGGATTGGACCTCCACTCCTAGTGGCCTTCTACATATTTCTTTTATTTTTTCTTCCGTTTGTTCCCATGTTTCCTCATTTTCTTCCTTTATTCCATAGAAGACTAAGTTGTTTCTTCTTCCCCTATTTTCCATTTCTATCACCTTTTCTTTTAAATCTTTAATTTCTCTTTTTTCTATCGCCTTCTTCGTTTCTTCCTCCTTGAGTGACTTTGAGTGACCTTTCTTCCTCCTTGAGTGACCTCCGATCTGTTGCTCGAGATAAATCATTTTATTTCTAAAGAGTTCATTTTCTTCTTTTATTATTTTAATTAGCTTTGTTTCTTCTTTGACTGCTTCTATATCTTTCTTCAATTCTTTGACTACATCTATATCTTTCTTCAATTCTTGAAGAACTTTTAATATATTTTCTTGGAAATTAGCACTCAGCTTATTTTCTTCCCTTTCCCTTGCTACCTTGTTAATGGCCTCTTCTGCATCTAACGCTAATAATTGACTCTCCACTTCAGTATTTCTTTTTGTTCTTTTCTCCGGCGGGGATCTACTTATATTACTTCTAGTAGCAAATATATCCAGCTGGCTTCTTGAATCATTGCTATCTTTAATGCAAGATTTAGAGAAGTTTAAACTACCCAAACTACCTGCACGCGGTCTTCTGCTAATAAACTCTTCCATCTTTAAATTACTTAAGATGGCCTTAATATTTCCACTGGCTAATTTAATCAAATAAATTCACAAGCCTTTGGGATAGCCATTCATTTCTAACTGTTCTTTCAGATTATCTATTTTCTCTTTCCATTTACTTTTTTCCTCAGTATAGATAGTTATCCTTTTTAAACTATTTAAAATTATCTCCCTCTTTGTTGACATTCTATGATTTGATTCAAAATTTAGTATGTGTTTACTTTGGTAAGGCTTTTTGTAATATTCATAACTTATAGTATTATTACTGTTGATTACATAGTATCTAAGAAAGGTAATCTTCCATCCTTTTCTTCCTGGTAGGTAAATTTTAAATTCGGTTCTATAGAATTTACAAAATTGAAAAAAAGTTTAAATTGTCGATTAGTACCCTCCCACAGAATTAAAATATCATCAACGTATCAGAAATATTGGAATTTTGCTTTTGACCATTTCAAAATATACTTGTTTTCAATCCAGTTTAAATAAATATTACAAATTGCACCTGAGATTGGGCATCCCATTGGGAAACCTTTCTTTTGTGTGTACAATTTGTCCCCAAATTTAAAATACTTGTTATTACAAATCAATACTAACATTTCCATAAAAATTTCCTTATTCAAATTGTAATTTTTTAACATCTTATATTTCTCACATTTCAATTCAACCACTTGTAAAGCTTCCTGTACTGGTAGGTTGGTATACATTGCTACTACGTCCATTGAGAACAATTTAAATTTGTGTTTTTCTCCTTCTTTGTACTTAATTATATTATCTATTAGACCTTTAGTATTCTTGATAACCACTTCTGGTACATCCAAAGGAAAATTTTGTAGAATTTTATTTACAAATTTACCAATGTTTTGAACTGGAGAGCCAAACGAATTAATTACTGGTCTTAAAGGGTAATTCACCTTATGTGTCTTGATTCTTGGTTCAAATGTTGGTGTCCGCAACATTTCTTTACAAATTTCTTGATACTGATAAAACTTTATAACTTTCAATTTCTTCCATTTCTGGATGATCAACTTCGTCTTTGAATATAATTTATAAGTTGGATCTTCCTTGATTTCAATAAAATCCTCAGAATTTAGCATTTCGTTTACCTTTGATATATAATCATCTTTATCCATTACTATAATCTTATTACCTTTATCTGATTTTACAATTATTCTGGTTTCATCCTGAGAAATTTTTTCCACATTCTTGATGTCCCTTTGAGATATATTTATAAATTTATTTCCCTCTATTTCATTTTTATAAATATATCTTTTTAAAAATATAAATATATTTTTTTATAAATATATACTTAAAAATATATACTGAATACAACTGTATTCAGTATTTGAAAAAAAGGGAATTTACAAGTTGTAATCCATGTGACGTCATGCTCAAATAGAAAATATCGCGCTGCCTAATACGCAGCGTTTTGGAACCCTCTGGTAAAATATCATCTATAAAGCTTACAATAATCACTTACTCTTTGTTGAAAAATCGAAACTCATTAAAAAATTATTCGAATTGTTGATAAATCACTTGCTGTCCCTACAACATGTGTTTAGAGTATTTATGATTTCATTTCAAACATCAACTGACCTTTCAATTCTTGAAGCCATCAGATAAAATTCAAAATTAACAGAATTCCTAAATAGATTTTTCAAAATCATTCACAAAATATTTAAATATTTATTACTTTTACAACTGTTAACAAATATCATCTTTTTAATTGTACTATTAATATTTTCATGGTCATTTATTCATTCAAAACAAAATAAATTAAAAACGAGGCTTATTAGTTCAAAGCAGAAATCAAAATTGAAATTACTAAAAACAGGAACGAATTCATGCAAACATCTTTTAAAGTTGTTGAAGTAAAATTTTTTGTAATAATTTACTTCAAGTAAAATTTTAAAAAAAACTTCAATATGGTATTAGCTTATATTGGTAATATATCACGTTATTCATATCAATCAATCTGTACATGGCCTTGTAATTTGATAAAAAAAATATGTTTTCATAAGATATGTAAGCACAGAAGAGAAGAATATAAAAGATTTTTAGATTGTTAGGAGTAAACACTTAGCAAAATCTTCTTCACGAGAAAAGAAACCCGTATATTTAACTGGACCACAGGATTCACGAACTTATGTGTAGGTACCTTAAGAAAATTTTCAACAAATATCTGCAAATACTAGAACTTTTCATTGTTCCAAATATTGAAACCCATGATACTCTGTTGTTGAGCTTGAAGAAGCCATTTTACATTCAGACTTCAGTAATTTTGATATGCTTATTCAGTTGTAGGGGAGTGGACCATGCCAATATCATCTTTTTAATTGTACTATTAGTATTTTCATTTATTCATTCGAAACAAAATAAATTAAAAGCGAGGCTTATTAGTTTAAAGCAGAAATCAAAATTGAAATTACTAAAAAGAGGAACGAATTCAAGCAAACATCTTTTAAAGTTGTTAAAGTGTAATTTATGGTAATGATGTACTTCAAAGTAAATTGTTTAAAAATTTCAATATGATATTAGATTATATTGGTAATATCTTACTTTATTCACCTAGTTTAAAATTGGATAAAATGATTTAGCTCTTAATTTTGTATCTTCATTTTTCGAAGGGCAAAACCTGACAATGTAATTTTCTTAAATGGTAGATATTATTGTGAAAATTTTTGAAGGAATGGTAGAGAAGTAATGACTGAAATTATAATAATTTGATAAAAAAAATATATTTTCATAAGATATGTAAGCACAGAAGAGCAGAATATAAGAGATTTTTTGATTGTTAGGAGTAAACACTTTGGAAAATCTTCTTCACGAGAAAGGAAACCCCATATTTTTTACTGGACCACAGGATTAACGAACTTACGTGTAGGTGCCTAAAGAAAATTTATCAGTGCCAAAATCGTTTCGTATCTAGGTAAAGAAAATTTTAAATATGAAGTTTCATTGAGATCAAATAATTCTTATCAAATAATATCATTCGTTAACTCATAAAATTCGTTGTAGTGAGAAAATGACTTAAATTTCCATTCACATATATTCTTAAAACGAATAATGTTTCTTTACACACATGTTAAAAATTAATAATTTTTAAATTTAAAACTTTATAATCTTTTAATGTATAATAATAATCAACCACAAATAAAACCTCAAAACATTACAACATATTATATACAATTGATCCATACTTACTTCGTAGTTCATTCCTCCTACAATATCTAGATAAAATCTTCACTATCACCCAAAATAAATGTTAATAATTACGTTTATTTTGAGTGATGGTGAAGAATTTATATTATAACATATTCATGAAAACAAATTCATGTTTTGTGGCTTCTTGTTGTTTCGCCCTGGCTTTCTTCAATCCATCTAAGATTTTAGTGAAAACTCTTTTTCCCAATCAACTATCTTTTTTAATAACACCGGAGCATCTATGTTAATGAATATACGTGACATTTAGAAATGGTGATATTTAGATGAAAGAATCTGTATTTATTTGAAAACAATCTCAGCCAGTATTGCCTCTCATAACAAATTTCAGACAAATGGATAATTTCCGGTTGATTTTGGTGTTTTGGAAATTGAAGTAAATTAAATAAAACAATTTTGGAATACACTGGTAGGCTTCTCAAAAACGCATTATATCCCGGTTTGTCTAGCGGTATATGGAAATATATCCCACAATGCTTCGCAACGAATTTTGTTAGCTCAGCTGGTTAGAGCGTCGTGCTAATAACGGAAAGTGGGTTCGATCCCCTCATGGGCAATTCTTATTCGTTATTTTTTGTTCACCCTGTTTTAAATCTTTTCACATTTTCTCAACTTAAGGTTTTTTTAAAATCATTACTAGGAATTCAATATATTAACAAGGTTGGAGTTGAGAATGACAATAATTCCACATAAATAGGGGTGAGTAAGATAGCATTGGGTCGCAAAGAGACTAACACGCGCATTTTCTAGTTCACCCCGGCACAGTCTATTCTAAAGTAAAGGTTACTCAGAAGCCGTTGCGAAGCACTGTGAATGGTTTACCAATTGCTCTCCATACCTTGTTTAGTTTATAGAATAGTAAAAAAGAAACCACAAAGTAAAAGAAGTTATATTTGTCGTCCCAAATTTTGAATAGACATAAATAATAGGATCATAAATAGTTACAGGAAAAAGAAATTTTAAATATTTTTTTTAGGTTTTTGTTGTTATTTATAGTGATAATGGTTAATTTACAGTGATTTCCGAGAATGGTTTCTCGATAGTTGAACAGTATCTGTTCATTATTATCGAAAGAACATTGTATTTTGAAGTATTTGATTACCATGCTGAATTAAAATACAAATCGTCAATATAGGCGGATGGATGACTATTTTGTTTTGTATATACATTTTTATATACATATACATTTTCTTCCTCTACAGTCGCATTAAATGAAGTAATACTAATTATAACAATATATACTTTGTTCATGAGCTACCATGGGAGAATCGAAATAAGAAGATCCTCATGAGAACTAAAAAAAAATAGTCTAAACTTTCCTCTGCATTTTGATTCACTATTCTTTGATAGAACTGTTTTTCTATCAGGTTTTTTGGCATGTTAACTAAGTTCTTTTATCTTGTTTTTTTTGTTTGTTCCGAAAAGTATGTTAAGTATTGTCTGTACATTTATTTTCTTCACTAATAGGAATGTAGGTATCAATAATTAAGCCGTATTACTGATTAGATTTGATAAGTACTTTTATCCAAAAATTTATAATATACAATTACGACTAGTTTCACTGTCGAGAGACGGTATTATCAAGTAACATTACAGCAAAAGTCGAGGTTTTTATACCTTTGAAACTTAGAAATGGCTGAAAGATGCAAGAACGGAAACCAATCGTCAGGCCACATAGTAGTAAAGATGGTGGCAATGTTCACGAAACAGGCTGGATGATTGAATAAAATCATAGGAATCTGCATGCATAAAGACTGAAATAACTTGGATTAAGACCTTAGTAACAAAACTAAAAACATTTTTTTTTCCCTCTCTTTTTTTAATACTAACAAAACAAAAAAAGGCTTCTTTTTTTCCTTTCTCCTTTAAATTAAAAATTAGAAAAATAAAAATAAAACACAAAAGTAAAATTCCTATTTATTTTTATAATTTTAAGGGACAAAACTTTTTAAGAATTAAAAGAAAGTAAGAAGAAAAAAAATAATTAAAAATAAAAAATTAAATAAAAATAAAAAATAACAAAACAAAATCAAAAATGAAATTTTAAAAAAGTTTAAAATTTAAAAAAGAAAAATAAATTATAGAAAATGATAAAAATAAGGAGAGGATAATGATTAAAAGAAAAATGAAGGTGATGAGCGATAATGAATTTATTATTGTTGTTGTTATTTATTATCTGTTTTTTTATTTCTTGGATCTTAGCCCACCATGAAGGGGACGGATAAGGAAATTTTGTAAGTCTCAATTGTTGTTAAAATAAAGTATGTTTCCATATATTTTCTGTGGAAGTCCATATTCGATCTTGCAAGTATTAACGCTTCTGAAAAATCTACGCCCTGAGTGTTGGCGCTGGCGTGCCTGTATGTAAGGTAAATTTCATTTCTAGTAGTATATGCACTGGTGTGCTCGTCCACCCGATCGGTGATCGCCCTGCGGGTCTCCCATATGTAGGAACAGTTATATTGCAGGCATCGAAGAGCATAAACGACCACTATATTAGAAGTATTTCGTTTCTGCGTAGTATTAAAGTTAGCTGCAATACTAGATCTGGCCGCAGCTGTAATGTAAATGTTGTGGGGTTTGCATAATTTACGCAGTTGCTGAAATCCATGAGGATGATATGTAATGGACACATATGTAATTACCATTGCTGCTTGCATGGGTTGATATAATGACGGTTGATGACATTTTTAAAATGTCCAGAAATAAATGGATAACCATTATCTATTATTATTAATTGGATAATATTTATCTATTAACATGCGTCTGGTGTTAGTGAGCTCTTGATCATAAAGCTATACGGAAATTGATAATTTAAAATTTCTATAAACTAGCATGGTTATTTCATTAATTTTAACGGATAGAGGTACATTAAAATTAAAATTCAGGGTGATACCTGCAAAAGCGGATTGACGAAATACGGAAGTACAAAATTGTCCGTTGGAGCGCTTCGAATTTATATAGAGATAAGGGATAGCAGAATCTTGTTCTTTTTTAACTTCAAATTGTATGTCCTGGCAAATTTGATTGAAGATATCTTGAATTCCATCGATAATGGTGGAGTCCGCGTAGTGGTGAAACATATGAAATTTAATATTATTATTACTCAAAATTAATTAAATCAAAATGTTTTTACAAATTAACAAACAAAATATTTACTTGAAGTAAAGGTCAAAGTAAAGTTAAAGAAAGGAGGGAGAAAATATTTAAAAACTTTGCAATAAGTAATATATTTCTACTTTCTTTCATATAATATTGTTGCCCGTCGATTTTGCTACTTGCCAAAATCGTGCGGAGCGGGTGGGTGGGGGATCTTGTGATGGATGGACGTGGACTTCCCTTCAAATAGTCTGACGGACCTCGGGCACTTGTTGGCGAGAAGGGCAGGCTTGACGGCTTCGCTATGACGTCTTCGGCCTATTCGCCGGTAATGCTCGGAGAAGCCGGCGGGTCTTCGATCACTTGGCCGCCGGGAACCAGACTTAAACACCGTACTCGAGGTGGCTTCGGTATCCTTCTTTGTTTGCCGGTAACGACTCTTTCGTTGGCCGGCTTAAGGCGTTGTCTAGCGGGGAGAGCGGACTGGCAATCCCCGCTGAACCTAGCTGTGATAGTTCCCTTTGTGAGCGGTGTCTTCTGTTTGTCGGGCTTCGAGGCTTCCAAGCGGGGGAAAGAATAGTGGGCAGTCCTCGTTGGCGATGGCTTCGTTAATTTCCCTCTTCTTACACCGGGAGGAGCCTTTATTAAGCGGCAGGTTTGCCGTTACAATTCCACTGTCAAAAACGTACTCTGCTAGTCTCCTTGGGCCTCTGCCCAGGAAAGAACTCTGCTAAACCTTCTGCAGGTAGGAACCTCTTCCTAAGGCCGGCTGTGGCCCAAAATGCACTACACTAATCTCTCTCTCCAGATAGAGATCACCTCCTATGGCCGGCTTTGGCCCAAAACGAACTGACGTACAAAGGTGGAACTCCCCATTATACCCCGGAGTCCGGCCTCGACATGATCTCTGGAACGGTCAACTATCCTCAGAGGTGATGAGGAAACCGGGCAATGGGTTCAGGAAGATTCCACTTCTAGGGGGGAATAGAGAAGGAAAAAAAACGCCTTGTAACAATATTATAAATATTTCATTACAAAATCAAAACAGAACTAAATAAAAGAATGTTTATAGATTTCTTCTAAAAATTTGATTTTATTATTTTCCTTTGGTTTTTTTATAAATTTAAATAACAAAAAAAGCCTAAAACCCTACATTATTTACAAACTAGCAGCAAAGCCTGTCGGACGACAGGCATAAAATAATCTGAAAAAAATCATTTTATTATCAACTATCATCTATAAAGTAAATATCCACTTATAAACTACATTTTTTGCAAAAACAGCATCAGATCCTTCTATCAGATGTGTTTGATCTATTTGGTCAAGAATTTTGATTTTAACGTCACAAGCACGACGTGCTCAAGAAGTAGCAACATATAACTGTCCATGACTAAAAACAGGCTCTGGTAAATAAATACCCACCATATCTAAAGTTCGTCCTTGTAAATAAATTTTACTAAAAGTAAAAATAGAATAATTATTATTTTTGACCCATAACGCCAAAAGGAATTTAAAACTCACCTTTGGAATCTAAATACTGCGCTAACTTGTGAACGAAGCTTCTACTGCAAAAATTGTTTTGAGTTTCGAAATCAGAAACAACTAAGTATGCCAAATTTCATTAAAATGGATGCAGTGGCAACAAAATTATTTGGTTTTGAACGTATGTTTTGTTAGAATTTCAGTTGTCTAGGTCAGTTCCCAAAAATAAAATTTCATGGAAACAACATGGAATGACAAAATAAACTAATATTTTCATCCAAATTGAGCACCCTTGATTCAATGGTACCATTGAGAATCTTGGCTCTATCTTAATAGCTATATTATATCGAGTTACAGACAGATAGACATACAGATAGAGAGACAGACGAACTTGGCCAATTATATAAGTTGATGGAAATTTTCTCTCGAAAGAAACAATACAATTTTTTTCATTTTTTAGCACCAAATTAAATTAAATTTAAACATCTACATAATAGATGAAAGGTGAATAACTTTAATTATATCAAATGAAATACCAAAGGATTGATTATATACAGGGAATAACTGACCACTTCTGCAATGGATTTCTGCATCGAAAGTTGTCTTTTTCGTAGTTTGTTCGGCACGGAACAAATTGGAATCGGAGCAGATTTTGTAATATTTTAAGAAAATAACAGTGAAATTTATTATTTCTGTCTCAGTATTATCAGTATTATCTAGTTCCTTTTTTCGATTTGTTTTTTGATTTATTTTAGTGTCAGACCGCTTATAAATTTAATATCTCAAATATTATTTCGTCATTATCAAAAGATTTTAAATTTGTTTTTTTCAACTATTGAAGCACTCTATTCATTGTTTGAAAAAAAGATGCTCAAATAGAAAATACCGAGCTGCCTACAACGCAGCGATTTGGAACCCTCAGGAAAAAATATCTTCTCGAAATATTTCAATAATCACTTAACGAATTCTATTGAAATCTTTAAAACAGATTAATTTTCTTTGTTGAAAAATGTAAACCCATTAAAAAATTATTGAAATCTAAGTTATCAAAAGTTGCGGTCGCTACAACATGTGTTCAGAGTATTAATGATTTTATTTCAACCATCAACTGACCTTTCAGTTTTTTAAGCCATCAGATAAAATTCAAATTAACAGAATTCCTAAATAGGTTTTATAAAAAATAAATGAGAAGTGAACTGAAAAGTGAACTAGAATAGGATTTTTTTTTATTTTTTATTTACAATTGGTATTTATAATAGGTTGAATTAATCAACCTGATAATAGGATGAATGAGTGAACAGGTAAGTGATTTAACTCATTTAGATTAAATTACTCAACACTTAGTATCAAGACTTGAAATCTTTATACAATGTTCGTACGGTACGATGAAACACTTCCGGTTGAAGTTTTCCGTCTCGCATGTACCCGGGGATCCAGGACTGTTGTCACACCTTTGTATTCCACTTGAGAATTCCGGCATTCACGTAATGTTCCTTTCACAACTGCTAATAAAACTGCAATAAAACACTTTCAACGATAATATATTAATTCATACTGTATTCGCAAATGTCACTATATTAATACAGACTTATTCTTCAACTGATTTAAAGTATCACACTAAAACTAATAGTAATTGCTCAATTAATATTTCATTGTAGCTCTAATATAATTATGCATTTAATTCTATAACATTCCTTCATTTATGGCTGTTGCATAATAATTAATTACTTTTCCATTTCGACGTTTGCAATTAACATTAATTCTCTATTTCACTTGTATGAACATTTAGCTTTAATATTCTACTTCGTCACGTTTCATTATTCTTTAATACTTACCGATTAATGGCTTTTCAAACTAAGTAATAAACTGAAATATTACTGTTCTTTGTGTGATATAGAGCTGCAGTTGCGACGTTCATGAAGTCCCGTTGAATTTGCCGCTCGTAGCTTTCGTTCCACCACTTGCAGAATTGATTCTTATAAATGCGCGGATTTCTCTAATCAATCTAATGAACTTTATTCCGTGCCCCGATAACTTCTTAATTCTTCTGTAGGTTTCCTTTGCTTCTTACGAATCACATCGCTTCGTATTCGAATCATCTCCTGTCCGCTAATCGACAGCTAATTCTCATTGTTTCTACGCATACGCTTTTCTTGACTTCGTCTGAGTCTCACCTTTGGCTTACGTCATCGTGACGACATTGCTTCATTCCTACGGGGGAGGCATCGTAGCTTTTAACTTCACGCACACTCGCTAACTGGTGGATTGACCGAGGGAGAGAGAAAGAGAGTGGAAACGAGGCGGGTCGGCACTTATATAGGCGATTTTCGTTACGTCATGTATTTAAATTTAATTTCCGTTTCTTCTATTATTAAATATAAAATTTAATTTGCATGAGAAGCTTTCTTTTAAAAAACACTTATTAATTATTCCAAGAATAATCACTTCAAAAAACATTCCCAATATATTCGAATATTTATTACTTTTATAACTGTAAACCAATATCCTTTTCTTAATTTTACTATTAGTAATTTCATGAGAATTTATTCATTCGAAACAAATAAAGTAAAAACGAGGCTTATTAGTTGCAAGCAGAAATCAAAATTGAAATAGACTAAAAAGAGGAACGAATTCAAGCAAACCTGTTTTAAAGTTGATAAAGTATAATTTATGGTAATAATAAATATCAAGTAAATTTTTTATTACGGTATTTGACTATATTGATAATACCTTATTTTATTCACAAAGTTTAAATTTTGATAACTGAATTAACTCCTAATTTTGTATCTTCAGTTTTCTAAGGGCAAAACCTAACAATGTAAATTTGTAAAATTGTAGATATTGTCGTGAAAATTTTTGAAGGAATGGTAGAGAAGTATTGAAAGATTATAATAATTTGATAAAAAAATTTCCTTTCATAAGATATGTAAGCACAGAAGAGAAGAATATAAGAGATTTCTAGATTGTCAGTAGTAAACACTTTGGAAAATCTTCTTCAAGAGAAAAGAAACTCCGTATTTTTTACAGGACCACAGGATTAACGAACTTACATGTTGTGCCTAAAGAAAATTTATCAGGACAAAACCTTATCGTGTTTAGGTAAAGAATATAAAGTTTTAAATGTAAAGTTTCATTGAGATCAAATAATTATATTTTTGCTTGTTTTCTCCAGAAGAGAGATATCCCTCAAAAAACCATCATAAAATTCGTTGTAGTGAGAAAACGACTTAAATTCAATTCTCATATATACTTAAAAACGATAAATGTTTCAATAAAAAATTAAAATAAATAATCTTTACGCGTCGGAGTGCCTAACTATGAAAACAAACAATCAGCTGGAAGAATTGGAAAAGAGGGAGAGAAGAATAATTCGAAAGATATTAGGGCCGAGATATGAAAACAATAAATGGAAATTAAGAACTAATAAAGAGATATATGAAAAAATAGAAAAAATCACGGACACTATGCGGAAAAGAAGACTAACCTTCTATGGGCATCTCAAAAGAATGGAGAAGGGAAGATTGACCAGACGAATTTTTGATTATTTCGACAGGAACCCGAAGACACAGCTTACTTGGATTAAGGAGATTAGAGTGGACCTGGAGGAGATCGGTTTGACGGAGAAAGATATTGTGGATAGGGGCAGATTTAGAAGAAAGATCAAAGACTTTAAGGGGTTCCGGGAAAGAGAAAGGAGAAAAACGGGAGCTTCATGGTCTGATGAGAGAAGGAAAGAACACAGTGAAAGAATGAAAAGATACTGGAGCGAGAGAAATAAGAAACGTTGAGCTTCATGAGCTATTTCACGCGGTCCTCAGATGGCCAAACTCGAAGAAAGAAGAAGAAAGAAAATAAATAATCTTTAAATCTAAAACTTTATAATCTTTACACATATAATAAATCTCAACTACATATAAAGTCTCGAAACACTATAACATATTTCCAACATCATCAATTTAAATGTTAAAAAACTACATTTAATACTAAAAAGCAAATTTTCAAAAAGATTACGTCTTTTCTTTTTCAAGCCTAAAAATGACAAATGAGGCTTGAAAAAGAAAGGACGTAATCTTTTTAAAAATTTGTTTTTAGTATTAAATGTAGTTTTTTTACATTTAAATTTGTGATGTTGGAAATATTTAATGGTAGAGGCTGTAGAAGGAGGGATCTACAAAAGAAATATGGGAACTTTACTATAACATATTGTTAAAAACAAAGTTTTGTGGCTTCATGTTGTTTCTCCCTGGCTTTCTTCAATCCTTCTCATATTAACTCTTTTTCATCTTTTTCATCAACTATCTTTTTTAATAGCACCGCAGCATCTGTGTTATTGAATATACTTGACATTTAGAAATGGTGATATTTTGAAGAAAGAATCTGTTTTTATTTAAAAAAACATTCTCAGCCAGATTTGACACTCATAACAAATATCAATTTCAGACTTTTTGTTTGATTTTGGTCTTATAAAAATTGAAATAAATTCAATAAAATAAATTTTGAATATACTTTTAGGCTTCTGAAAGACGCATTATATCCCCGGTTTTTCTTTCTGTATGTGGACACATATCCCACAATGCTTCGCAACGGCTTTTGTAACCCCAGTTCGTTAGAGCCTCATGCTAATAACGCTACTGTCGTGGGTTCGATCCCCTCATGGGCCATTCTTATTCTTAATTTTTTTCTTCCGATTTTAAATCTTTTTACAGTTTCTCAACTTAAGGTTTTTTTATATCATTATTAGGATTTCAATGTAATAACAAGGTTTGCGTTAAGAATGAAGACTATTCCATATAAAAAGGGGTGGCTAAGATAACATCAGGTCGTAAAGAGACTAGCGCCTGCATTTCTACGAACAACAGGCGCAGTCTTTTCTAAACTATAGGTTACTCAGAAGCCGTTGCGAAGCACAGTGATTGGTTTCCTAATCGCTGTCCCTACCTTGTTACGTTAATAGAATAGTAAAAAACAAACTACAAAGTAAAAGAAGTAATATTTGTCGTCCCAAATTATGAATAGATATAAATATTAGAATAATAAATAGTTATAGGAAAAAGAAATTTTAAATATCTTTTGAAGTTTTTGGTGTTCTTTATAGTTTTAATGGTTCATTTATAGTGATTTCCGAGAATAGTTTCTCGATAGTTGAACATTGTCTGTTCACTTTTTACGAAAACTAACAAACGAAAGAACATTGTATTTTGAAGTATTTTATTACCATGCTGATTTAAAATGCAAATCGTTCATAAAGGCGGATGGACGACTATTTTGTTTTATATATTTATATTTTTATATACATACATATTTTCTTCTTCTGCAATCGCCTTAAGTGAAGTAATAGGCCTACTAATTATAAAAATATATTCTTTTTTCATGAGCTACCATGGGAGAATGGAAATAAGAAGATCATCATGAAAACTAAAAAAAAATTAGTCAAAACTTTTCCTCTGCAATTTGAACACTATTCTTCGATAGAACTGTTTTTCTATCAGGTTTTTTGCCATGTTAACTAAATTCTTTTATCTTGATATTTTTGTTTGTTTCTAAAAGTTTGTTAAGTATTTTCTGTATATTTATTTTCTTTATTTATACGAATGTACTTGTGGAATATTTGTAAGATTTAAACTTATAGTTAATTTAATTGATTTGAAAAACTCAGATATTGGAAAGAATAATCTGGAAGCAAAACAAACATCATATGAAACAAAGTGAGTCATTTTTTTGTCTCATATGTACATTGTTCGAATATATTTTTTCTAGTTTCTTCTAAAGAAAAAAAAAGAACAGTAAACTCAAAAAAGGTATCCCTTTGTATGAGTATTTATTCAACATATGAAATTTAATATTGTTATTACTTAAAATTAATTAAATCTTAAAAGCTTTAAAAATTAAGAAAAAAAATACTTATTTTAAATTAATATAAATAAATTTAAATTAATATAAATACAATAAATATATTAATTTAAAATTTTTGCAATCACTATCGTATTTCTATTTTTTTTAATTTAATATTATAAATATTTCATTACAAATGAAAACAGAACTAAATCAAAGAACGATTATAGATTTCTTCTTGAAATTTCATTTTATTATTTTCCTTTGGTTATTTTTCTAAATTTTAATAACAAAAAAAAAATAATAAAAAAACCCTACATTATTTTCAAATAGAAATTTCTGCTGAAAGAGAACGATACAAATTTTTTCAATTTTAAAAAAATAAATAAATTAATTTGAAAATCGACATAATTGATGAAAGGTGAATAACTTTAATTTTATTAAATAAAATGCCTTGAATGGATTACATACAAGGATTGACTGACCACTTTACCAATTCATTTTTTAGTTCCTAATCGTTTTTTAAATCAAAGTTGTCGTCTTTTCGTAGTTTTCTCGGTAGAGAACCACTTGGAGCAATGAATTTTAATTAGAATTATTCACTTTTATTTAGGTTTACCATATTTTTTTTGGGTCCAACCCAGGACATATTTTTTAAATTACTGAAAAGTCTTAACAGTTTAGTGAATTATTAAACTATATTTATTCAGTTGTATTTTTCACTAGTCATCACTTTTTATTATCATACAATTCGCAACAAGAAAGTTTTGAACTAATTTTAACATCTCGCAGATGTTTAACAGTAGATACTGAATGTCTACCCCAATTGGAGCAGATGTTCCAGGTCAAGACATCGCAAACTCAATCATTTTAGAAATATGCAACATAAAATATCAGTCTTTTGAAACACCATAAAAATATCTTTTTACTTCTCTTTATAAGTATTTGGTAGTTTTTCAGAATGTGAACCACAACCTACCCTTTGGTTTTGAATTACCTGGTTCAATAATGTACGTTCATCTACTAGGTCATCAATATTTATGGATTCTTTTATAATTTCATTAACAACTTGTGCACTCTCTTCTAAATCAGACCAGGCAATCCCAGTTCGTAAATTTATCCACAGAAACTTACTAACTTTATTAAAACTGAGACAACTCTTAAGTATTAGATACTAGAATTATAAAAATTGTCTACGCTTGAGAAGAATTTTTGTTCCGGTACATCATTAATTTCTTTTGGAGTGAATAGCAATTCTTTGGCAGAAGATTGTACAAATTTGTTGGTTTTTATTTCCAGAAGTTGACAAATTAATTCAGAATATTTCTGAAATGCTTCAGTTGCTGTAGTAGAACTAGCTTCGAATTTCAGAACTATTAAATAACTGTACAGTACCATATAAAAATTACAATAACAGTTCCCTTTCTAGATTTTTTGAAATCAAATTGAAATTTGAAAGTTTTTAAAATAAAAATCAATTAATAATTTTGAGTGTTACTGACAAGATAAGAAGAATGATTTTAGGCCATCAAAAATGGAAAGAATTCTTTCCGTTGCAATTATAAAAATAAGGAACTTTATGCTGCTATGAGATAATAATCTGTTTCAACAAATGCAGAGAAGTCATTAAGTTTCTTTTCACTTACTGAATATGTGAAAATATTTCTAATTTTTAATAACAATAACTTCTATGTCCATTGGTAGAGAATCACATGCTGTTTGTACTGAATTTTGTACAATACAATTAGTTGAGCTGAACAACCAATTCCTAAAATAGGTCTATCTAAATCATTTGCAACTTTTCTGAACACAATTCCAATCCTCTTTCTCGTCACACGACCAAAATTACTATTAGTGTTAGCAGCAATATAACAAACCAACTTTTCTTCAAGTTTGTATTTTTCACACACTGCAAAAGATACTGAGTCAAAATTTCAGCAGTTTCACCTGACACTTCATCGAAGTTTAAAGTTTAACTTGAATGCTTTTCTCTAAGCTAAAATATCTTACAACAATCGCAACAAGTTTTACTTCACTTCTGTTTGAGCTATCCATCGTTACTGTTACATAATTAATGTTTTCCAAAGAATGCAACACATTATCAAATATAAATGGCGAAATAACGTTAACAACAACTTCCACGGTTTTGTTCTAGCAGATGAAAATTTTGGGTCACATAACTTTTTAACCAGTTTAGATGTGCACTCTGATGAAACTGATTTCGTGTCTAGCAGTGTGATAGCAAAATGTAGCCTCTTTCGCAGCACACTCCAGATTACTGTTATTCTGATCCGCATGTTTGGCTTTTAAAAAATCTCCTATGTTTGCTGAAGCAGTAGGATTAATGGCACTCTTATGTTTGGCAGTTTTTACGTGGTCTTCAGTATCACCCTTTCCTTTAAGTGCAACATTACACGATTTCAAAAATTTGTATTCCTGTTGCAGGTTATCAGGAAACATACACTTTCTTTTGCCCATTGCTAGACGATAAGCAAAAAAACTAATAGAGATGAAATGATGAAAAATTTGTATACAAGTTACTTCACACACGAAAACAACATAAATACATTGCCCGTGTTGCGATGACAATCTACTACGTGAAAAGTTGTGGCGGAAGGGCTAGCCCTGCCTCCCCATCGACGTCAGCGTTTGCTCCAAGGTCGACTGAAACCCCGACATTTTTGCATCCCTGGACATTACCACGGACAGCACTAAAAAACCAGTGGGCTACTGTCCGGGCGAATCCCGGACGAATGGTAAGTGTACTTTTTACTACGTCCTAATGTGTTATAACGGTAAGAAAATACATTGTTCGCAGTCAATCTCATTGTTCGTAGTCTAAGAAAGCTAAAAAATAAATCAGGAATATTGTATACATTTAAATGTGATATTTTCATTTATTAATTGTTTTTTCTAAAAAAGTTAATTGAAAACATTCCTTTCTTTTTAATAATTCTTCAATTAAGGAAATTATTTTATAATGATGAAATATATTAGAAAAATATTTAATTTCCTCATGAGAAAAGATCAATCGGTAAAATTTATAAATACTGTTATAACATATTTGAGTCAGTTATTATTTTATGAAGATTATATTATTATTAGATTATAATGTTTCAAAATCTTTGGATTTTGAAATGAAATTAATTTAATTTTTTAATAATTTCTTTAAAGTTGTTTATGAAATTTGTCGATGATTTTGAATTTTTAAATATCTACAAAAATACAAAGTCAAATATTTTTTACCTTTTATTTTTAAAAGAGAAGTTTCAGTTTCAGTTTATAAATGACAGTAGAAGATTAAATATTAATTTCCTAAAAGAAAAGTCTAACTCAGAAAAGCAGTAAATTGTTTGTTATTAATGTATTTAACATAATTTTAATGTTTGTTTGTGGAAGTTCCTTTCACCATTTAAAATAACGATTTATTACAAAACATATAAAACAAAATACAAAATAACAAAAAAAAAACTCACGAATTTCATCAATTATTTTTTTTTTAATTTCTTTGCTAGCATTTCATTTCTTTAATTTCCATTGTTCTTAATTGAAAATGAAGTCAATGTAGTTATTTTTTTTATTTTTTTTATTTTCCTCTGTTCTATTAGGTGTACTTATAATATTACACATCTGTAGTATAGGTACTGATGAGTTTAATATGAGTTATAACAAAAATAAAAATAAAAAAAAAGCTAATTTCATAATTGCCTTATAAAATTTGTAATTTAATTTTTTCATCTATAATGTTAGAAATTAATCTTTCCTTTATATTTTTAATTTTTTTAAAATCTTAATTTCCCTCTTAATTTGTTTATATAATTTGTATATTATATGACCATTTAAACGATAGCCATAATTATTTCTGATTTTCTTATTATTTAAAGTATTAAGCCAGTTATCTATAGTTTTTTTTTCATCATTACATCTGTTTTTATCATTTTCTTTTTTAAAAAAAGTTAATAATTATTTTGTAAATAAATTTTTACTCTATAGTTAAGATTTTGAATTTTTTCTTATTTTTTTTTCATCTCTACTTTTCCTACTAAAGTTCAAGAAGACATTGTTTATTATTTTTTTAAAAAAAATTTGTATAAATATTCTGTTTGTTTCCTGTTTATAAAGATCTTACTTTAAAAATTAAAGTGCAAGATTAAAACTACCAAAGATTTAAAAGTAATTAATTTTTGTTTGAAATGAATTATTTCTTTTAAATGATAAAATAAGTAAGTTAATGTATTTAATTTTTTAATGATGTGGGGATATTGAGCTTGCCATAAAAATTTTTCGTCAATGTAGACTCCTAAATACTTTTGTTGAGAGATGTAGTCTTATTTTTTTGGCAATTGCGTGGATCTTCATTAATAAGATAAGTATTTTCCATATTTTTTACCATTTTTGTTGTGCAAAGCACAGAATAAATTTTTATAGATAATTTTATTTTTATTTTTTATTATTATAATTTTATTTTTTTTAAATTTCTTGTATGATTATTCTTATTAATATTATTTAAATCAATCTGCAATCTATAATACGCATTTAATTGGTCATTATCATATATAAATATTAGTACATCGTTGGCACATATATAGATATTTGAATGGACATTACAATTGTTCAAAGAGTTCATATAAAGGTTAAATAATAATAGTCCCAAATTTGATCGTTGTCGAACCCCAGATTTAATATAAAATGATTTACTTATGTAGTTGTGTATTTTTATTTTTAATTTTTCTATTTTTTATTAATTTTTATTAGATTTATTTTATTTTAATTTATTTTATTAACTTTTCCCCTAACACCAATTGAATTAAGTTTTTCTAACAAGAATTTAAAATTTATGCTATCAAAAGTTTTTTTAAAATCAATAAACACAGTATAAATAATTTTACCTTCATTAAGTTTCTTGTTTATGCCTTCACTAAAAGCAAGGGCGTATGTAAGGGCGTGGCCGAGGGCCCCCCCCCCCCCGAAATAATGAAGATATGTCCTCCCAACGTTTTTTTTGGTTGAACAGTTACGTTTTCATTGGTTTTTTTTTTGGTTGAATAGATTTTTTTGCCCGGGTCCCCCCCGAAATAATAAAGGTATGTCCTCCCTTTTATTTTATTTTTATTTTGGTTGAACAGATAGGTTTCATCGTTTTTTTTTGTTTTTTTTTGGTTAAACAGATAGTTTTCATCGGTTTTTTTTTTTTTGGTTGAACAGATAGGTTTCCATGGGTGTCTACTTAATTATAATAATCTTGGGCTCCCCCCGAAAATATATTCTATACACGCCACTGACCAAAAGTTTTTAACAATAAACCAGTGCTTATATTCGGTTGATAAGCATATTGATTACTATTTAATATATTCTTTTTTTATATATTTGCAAATCATATTATACAGATAACTCTCAAAAATATTTTTCCAATTTATTTTTTTGGCTTTTTTAATTATTCTGTATAATTTATTAATAATTTTATTTGTATCTTGATTATAGTCATTTATTATTTGAAGTATAAGCTCATTTAATTTTTTGGTGAAAAAAATCATCATTAATTAAATAATTGTATATCAGATTTTGTCCTGCTTTATTAAAATAACAGTGAAATTTATTATTTCTGTCTCAGTATTATCAGTATTATCTAGTTCTTTTTTTCAATTTGTTTTTTGATTTATTTTAGTGTCAGACCACTTATAAATTTAATATCTCAAATATTATTTCGTCATTATCAAAACATTTTAAAATTGTTTTTTTCAATTATTGAAGCACTCTATTCATTGTTTGCAAAAAAAGATGCTCAAATAGAAAATACCGAGCTGCCTACTACGCAGCGATTTGGAACCCTCAGGAAAAAATATCTTCTCGAAATATTGCTACCGAACTTTGGGTCTAGTTCGGAGACGCTGGGAAACAGATTACGACAAGAGTGATTATAAAACAAATCAGAGAATTTATTCAAATAAAGAAAATATATTACAACTCAGAAATTTCGAACTGAAGGGTCCCTCGGGACTGGTGACCTCTAGGTTTGGGCCGGTCCTGATGGCTTCTATGTTCGGGCCGGTCCTGGTGGCTTCTATGTTCGGGCCGGTCCTGGTGGCTTCTATGTTCGGGCCGGTCCTGGTGGCTTCTATGTTCGGGCCGGTCCTGGTGGCTTCTACGTTCGGGCCGGTCCTGATGGCTTCTATGGTTTTGATTATCTTCTTCGAAGCCTTCTCGTCTGAGTACGGTGTCTCACAATCTTCCCCGCAATTGGCTCGACTTCTACGGCTTTGATTACCTTCTTCTTTGGGGTGGACGCTCGCCAAACTTCTCTGCTTCATTCGCTCTCTCCAGGTTGGAGAACTTCTCGTGGCCGTTCGCCACTCGCTAACTCTCTCTGGGCGGTTTGCCCAACAAATCCATCTGCTTCTCTCAGTCTCCGGTCTGGAGAACTCTTCGTGGCCATTCGCCACTCCCCAACTGCCTCTTCCAGCCTTTGCACCGCATTATATGCCTGTCTCTGACTCCGATAGAGTCCACTACAGAGAGGGAGACAAGGTCGGACTGCACTATTCTCACTGAGGTGGATTAGAGTACGGGGAATCCAATTTTTTAGGGGGATGGACGATTCCACAGGTAACAATATTTCAATAATCACTTAACGAATTCTATTGAAATCTTTAAAACAGATTAATTTTCTTTGTTGAAATTCGAAACTCCTCCCAAAATTATTGAAATGTAAGTTCAGAGTATTGATGATTTTATTTCAACCATCAACTGACCTTTTAATTCTTGAAGATATCAGATAAAATTTAAATTAACAGAATTCCTAAATAGGTTTTCTAAAAAACATTCACAATGTATTCAAATATTTATTACTTTTACAACTGAAAACCAATATCATCTTTGTAATTGTACTATTAGTAATTTCATATTGGTTTATTCGTGCAAAACAAATAAAGTAAAAACAAGGCTTATTAGTTGCAAGCAGAAATCAAAATTGAAATAGACTGAAAAGAGGAACGAATTCAAGCAAACCTGTTTTAAAGTTGATAAAGTATAATTTATGGTAATAATATATATCAATTAATTTATGTTTAAAATTTCAATATGGTATTTGATTATAAAATAAGATATTGATAATACCTTATTTTATTCACAATTCAGTTATCCAATTTTAAACTTTAACTTATAATTTTGGATATTCAGTTTCCTAAGGGCGAAACCTAACAATGTAATTTTTTAAAATTGTAGATATTGTCGTGAAAATTTTTGAAGAAATGATAGAGAAGTAATGACTGAGATTATAATAATTTGATAAAAAAATTTGTTATCATAAGATATGTAAGCACAGAAGAGAAGAATATAAGAGATTTCTAGATTCTCAGGAGTAAACACTTTGGAAAATCTTCTTCACGATAAAAGAAACCCCGTATTTTTTACTGGACCACAGGATTCACGAACTTACGTGTTGTGCCTAAAGAAAATTTATCAGTACAAAATCTTATCGTGCCTAGGTAAAGAAAATAAAGTTTTAAATATAAAGTTTCATTTAGATCAAATAATTTTATTTTTGCTTGTTTTCCCCAGAAAACAGATATCACTCAAAAAATCATAAAATTCGTTGTAGTGAGAAAATGACTTAAATTCGATTCACATGTATACTTGAAACGATAAATGTTTCAATAAATATTAAAATTAGTAATCTATAAATTTAAAACTTTATAATCTTTAGACATATATTAATTCCCAACCACATATGAAGTCTCAAAACATTACAACATATTCTTGAAAACAAATACATTGGAACCCCGCTATTCATACACAATCCGTTCCAGGAGGCAGTTCGAATGGCGATTTGTACGAATGGCGAATCATTTTTCACATAAGATATAATGTAAATTCGATTAATCCGTTCCAGAAGCCAGAGATGATTGCTTATATAAACCTTTGTAATAATATGTTAGGCCTAAAATACAAAAACTATGAAAACAATAAATATAGAGGCCTCTATTATTATTTGTTTCTTTTTCAGTATAGACGATATGATTGATTTCGCCATGCCATACTGAGTTGCCAGGTCAGAGACACGAGTTCCACTTTCAAACTTCGCAACGAGTTCTTTTTTCAATTCAATTGTCGTTCTCCTTTCACTGCTTTCCTTTTAGGTTTAGTTGAATCAGTAATCTTTTTTAGACCCATGGCTGCACTATTTTTAATAAAAATAACAATAAAATATCACAAAGTTTCATGAAGCTTGCGTGGATGATGCTTAGCGTACGGAAGCTAGCACGAGACTGAACTGAAGACACCGCTTGGCGCGGCCAGTAACAAGGTCCCGCTGTCCGAATCGCGAGCAAGCGTACGAATGGCGAGTTCAATTTTACTTGAAAAAGTTGTACGAATAACGAGTTGTACGAATAGCGATGCGGACGAATGGCGGGGTTCCACTGTATAAGTTTTGTGGCTTCATTTTGTTTCTCCCTGACTTTCTTCAATCCTTCTCATATTAACACTTTTTCAGAATCAACTATCTTTTTTAATAGCACCGGAGCATCTATGTTAATAAATATACTTGACATTTAGAAATGGTGACATTTAGAAGAAAGAATCTGCTTTTATTTGAAAAACATTCTCAGCCAGATTTGACACTCACAACAAATATCAATTTCAGACAAATAGATAATTTTCGTTTGATTTTGGTGTTATAAAAATTGAAATAAATTAAATAAAATAATTTTTGAATACACTTTTTTTAGGCTTCTGAAAGATGCATTATTTCCCCGATTTTTAGAAAAACCGTGTATATTAAACATAAATAATACATCTTCCTAATATTTATTTCAACTAAAATTATGAAGTTTAATTTATTAATTTTATTTTGTATATTGGCAACTAAATACGAAAAATTTGTTTTTAAACTTCTAATACTAAAATAAAGCAAATTATATATATTATTATTTCGATTCCAATCCTTTAAGTTTTCCAGCGTTTCAAGTTATCCTAATTCTATTTGATTTACTATCTCCATTTTTTTTTTCATCTTAATATTAATCAAAGTTTTCCAATATCTTCTTCTGTTTGGATATTTATTGTTATAGAATTCTCATTTTTCCTCAATAAAATTTCAGTATTTTTAATCCAGATAAATTTATATTGCTTTCTCTTTGCTTCTATAATTGCTTGCCAAAATAAGTTTTGGTTTTATTGTTAAATTTTCATTAATATAAATTTTTCGTTGATTATTTTTCTTAAAAACATTATTATTTGTTAAATTTCTTGATTGTTTGAATTTCAAAAGCTACTAATCCTTTCTATTTACAAATTTTACAATTATTAATCTACACTTATTTTTATTGATTTTACCAGATCTGTGGTACTCTTCAATTTTCTCTGGAGAGTGCTGTAATTCAAGGGTTTCAGCTATTTTCTATAATGCATTAGATAGATTTTCATTATCCTGCTCTTCTACTCCTATTATTTCAATATTATTTTTTCTTTGTTGTAAATCCAATCTTTCAGCTGTAATTTGTAGTTTTTCTATACATTCTTTCTGTTCAATATTTCCTTTTTCTATTTTTTTCATATTTTCATTCATGTCTTTTTGATTCTCTTGGTATTTGTTTAATTTGGTTAATTTTTCCTCATATTGTTTGTTAATCAAGTTGATTGATTCTAGAATTTCAGCTAGTTCTTTTAAAATGATATAATTGAACCAATTACTGATTTATTTCCTTATTGGTTGAAACCATTTCTTCTTTGTGGGTGAGTGGTAGGCGAAGAGATTCTTGTTGATTTATGTTTATACTTGTTTCTTCCTCCATATTCTTTTCATTATCCAGTTTTCTATTTCTAATTGTTATTCTTCTACATTTGTCGCACTTCCAAAATTTTCTTTCTGATGGAGTAGTATTCTCTATAGCCTCACCTTCCTTTAGAAGGCCATGTGCTGTTCTGAACCGTTCTTCGTTTTTCATTAAGTTGTGACAACTACCACACTTAATTTTTAAATTGGCATATTCACTCATTGTAGTTTTTTAGTTTTTTGTTTATACATATTAACATTGTATAAACAAAAAACTACAATGAGTGAATATGCCAAGTTAAAAATTAAGTGTTGTAGTTGTCACAAGTTAATGAAAAACGAAGAACGGTTATACAATGTTAATACAGACTTTGATAGTTCAAAATTTACCTCTTAGTGAATTATAGTGGAACTTTTTTAGTTATAAGTGCAATTATTTAGGGAGCGAGAAAACTGCACGTCTTACCTGTGTGACGCAAGCGCTCCAATGTAATATTTAATTTTGTAATATTTGATGAAAATAATATAACATTTATAATTTCTATTATCTTTGAAAAGTTCTTTTTCCATTTATTTTTGTAATTTATTTTAGTGTCAGACCGCTTATAAATTTAATATTGCGGATATTATTTCGGTGATTATGAAAAAATTTTTAAGTGTTTTTTTTTTTTTTTTTCAAATACTGAAGTATGCTATTCATTATTTGAAAAAAAGAAAATTTCCAATTTGTAATCCATCATGTAAATAGAAAATACCGCGCTGCCTACTACGCAGCTATTTGGATCCCTCTTTAAAATATCTTCTCTAAAGCTTTCAATAATATTGGTCTACAAAAATAAAACTTTTTTTTTTCACATGGACTAAGTAAACGGAATCTAACTATCTTTTCCATACCGAGTTCAAATATGTTCTCAGATTTTTCCCATCAGGCAGTGTTTTTTTGTGGCACATGTTTTAAGTTTTAAAGATATTAGTACTTACAAAACACTAAATAATAAATATACGACTAATTTTGGCTTACATAAAAAGTTGTATATAATGATTTTCGCCTATATTTTGCCTTTGGGATGTCTCTCTTCATGATCCAGCAGTAGTCGGCCAGCATACTGGGACTCCATTTGCCTTGGTACCTCTTTTCCATACTAGAACTCTGCTGATGAAAACGCTCACCATCGCAATAGAGATAGCCCTAAGATTTTAAGGGAAGAAGTCTAGGTGGGATCATCTGGCTGGTGTTGATTTCCAAGAGCCTCCATTACTGAACAATCATTATTACATAAAACTATATGGCCTTCTTTAGAGAAGTAGTTACTTAAATCATTATTGATACTATGATAAACGAATATCCGTGTTCGTGTATCTGTTTGGAATAGATTCCAACCTTTGAGCCTGGAACTTAAAAGCTCAGCCGACTGTTTAGACAAATTTAAATCCCGTATAAGATCATTAAGATCTTCTTGCGTTAAAAAGTGAGGTTCTGATGAAGTACTTGCTTCAAATGTAGGGCCACTTCCCTCCTTTCTTTCGTCTTCACTATGAGCTGGGTCGGATTCGGAGTTAGCACTTGAGGTCATGGAAATCTGGATACTTTGTTACAGGATACTCTTCACTATGTGGCACAGGTCTCATTGCAGATGCCAAATTGGGATACTTAACTGTATATTTTGTTTTGGACGTAATTCCTTTAATGTTAGTTAAGCAGAAATAACAGTCAGTTGAATGTTTCTTCTGTTCCTCCAAATGATAGGTACTGAAAACGGCATATGGCGAATACCATTTTTCCATCCAGTGAGAAGCCCAACAGATGATACGCAGCATACGTTTGGGGATCAGTCTTTATCGAAATCACCAGCTCTAGACCCAAAATAAAGCTCCTAACATTTTTTACAAGTGGTGTGAAATTTCGCTTCTGAGACTTGAAAGTCAGTTCTCTACAGACAGTAGAAATTCTTTGGTTGATTTAAACACTTTCTTGGCATATTGAAACACTTATAAAACTCATAAAACTTACAAATAAAAACAATATACAGCAGAAAACCACAAAATATCTTGTCAGACTTACTAGAATTTCAATACTGGCTACTGGCCATCCGCTTACTAAAACAATGAAATATTTGGACATGTTAGAACATGTTTGACCATGAATAAGCCTGTGCAGAGTTAAAACATTTTTCACCATGAATAAGTTTGCATGGTGCCAAATTATTCTGAATAAAATTACCACTTCTATAATTAACAAGAATTATAATAAAAACAACTTAATATACAGAAGTATATTATACAAAAATGATTCTCAACAAAAAACTATACCTGATGGAAAAATTCTGATTACATATTTGATTCAGTATACAAAACTATACTAGAATCCCTATTTAGTTTTCTTGTGAAAAAAATCATGTTGACCAGTGTAATCACTTAATGAATTCTACTAAAATCTTTAAAATATTTTTTTTTTTTTTTTTTTTTTTAAAAAAAAAAAATTTTTTCTACAACATGTGTTGAGAGTATTAATGATTTTTTTTTAACCATCAATTGATCTTTCTTTTCTTGAAGTCATCAGATAAAATTCAAATTAACAGAATTCTTACATAGGTTTTCTAAAAAACATTCACAATCTAATCAAATATTTATTACTTTTACAACTGTTAACCAACATCATCTTTTTAATTGTACTATTAGTAATTTCAGAATCATTTATTCATTCGAAACAAATAAGCAAAAACGAGGCTTATTAATTCAACGCAGAAATCAAAATTGAAATTTACTAAAAAGAGGAACGAATTTCGGCAAACAGCTTTTAAGGTTGGTCAAGTGTAAATTATGGTAATAATGGATTTCAAGTAAATTTTTTAAAAATTTCAATATGGTATTAGATTATATTAGTAATATCTTACTTTCTTCACAAAGTTTAAAATTGGATGAAATGAATTAACTCTTAATTTTGTATATTCATTTTTTAAGGGAAAAGCCTGACATTTTCTAAAATTGTAGATATTGTCGTGGAAATTTTTGAACGAATGATAGACAAGTAATGACTGAGATTATAATAATTTGATAAAATAATATGTTTTCATAAGATATGTAAGCACAGAAGAGGAGAATATAAGAGATTTGTAGATTGTTAGTAGTAAACACTTAACGAAATCTTCTTCACGAGAAAAGAAATCCAGTATTTTTTAAAGGATGACAGGATTCACGAACTTACGAGTAGGTGTCTTAAAAAAATTTATCAGTATTGGAATCGTATCATATCTCGGTAAAGAAAATAAAGTTTAAAATATGAAGTTTGATTTAGAACAAATAATTATATTTTTACTTCTTAGGAATTTTCTAAAATTATCCAAAAAAACAGACATCATACAAAAAACCATTCGTTAAAATTCTTCTAGTGAGAAAATGACTTAAATTTCCATTCACATATATACTTAAAACGATTAATGTTTCTTTACCCATTTGTTAAAAATTAATAATCTTTAAATCTAAAAATTTATAATCATTACACATATCATATTACTCAACCATATATAAAGTCTCAAAACACCATAAATATATTCATGAAAACAAATACAGGAAAACCTCGTTAAGTCGTCACTCAAGGGACCAAACATTTCTGACGACTTAAGCGGAGTGATGACTTAGGCGGAGTGGGAATTTTTGAAAAAATACAAAACAAAAAAAAAACACTGAAATACAGTATTTTCATGAATTGTGAGAAAAACAAGATTTTCAGAAATCAATGAATGAGTGGAAAATAATAATAATAAAAAAAAACACTTTTTATAGCTACCACATTTCAATCGTTTGAAAAGAAAGGCAATGTTGAAATGTTCCAGCCAACCATTGTTGCCCGCCGAAATCTTCAATGTTCAACTCCCTTAGCAATTTCCATGAGAATTATGGCAGAAATCGGCACATTTTGCGATCTGCCATGTTATAGCCATCGAACTAAAACCTCCTCGATTTCGTCAAACTTTGATTTCCTCATTCTCTTTCTTTTGTCTTTGCAGTCAGCTTCTTCAATTACTTGTTTCGATGAAAGAATATCGTTTAATGTAGTCTCGGGAATATGGTGTTCTTTGGCAAAAGCTGTTTTCGAAACATTTTGATTTTTCAAAAAGTGCAATTAAGTTTTTTTTTTTCTTTGAAAGATAACGAGGTAAGTTTTCGCTTCCCTGGCATGTTAAAAACGTAATCGAACCACGAAATTGCAAAAGAAAAAATAGCCCTAAGAGCGGGGCTTACTCGCTATGAAATGAAGCCACTATCAGGAGCGTCAAGAAAAACGTCTACACTCGACAGAGTCGCAGCGAGACGTATGCTTTGAATGATTAGCAGCGAGATTCCAAGAACCCAAATCCTCCGAAGGAGTAGGAAAGGAATGAAGTAACAGGCATGATCGAAAATTCCTCGTAAAGGCTTGACTTTCACAAAGTGAAGGGGCGGGGCAGAAAAGACAACACGATGGCAGGCAAAATGGAGAAAAAAGATGCTTTGGGCCATTTTTGAGGATGACGAGTTATCCGGAGTAGAAATAAATTTGGTGACGGGTAAAGGAGGGTTATTTTTACATTAATGTGTATGAGACCTTGGCGGGACCAAAGGAAAACAACGACTTAAACGGAGTGACGACTCATCCGGGTGACGACTTAACGAGGTTTTACTGTATAAGATTTGTGGCTTCATGTTATTTCTCCCTGGCTTTCCTCAATCTTCTAAGATTAACTCTTATTCACAATCAACTATCTTTTTTTTAGCTCCGGAGCATCTATGTTATTGAAGATACCTGACATTTAGAAATGGTGACATTTAGATGAAAGAATCAGCTTTTATTTGAAAAACATTCTCAGCCAGATTTGCCACTCACAACAAATATCAATTTCAGACAAATAGATAATTTTCGGTTGATTTTAGTGTTTTAAAAATTTAAATAAATTAAATAAAATAATTTCCAAATACACTTTGTTGTTTATAGAATATTAAAAAAAAAAAACACAAAGAAAAAGAAGTTATATTTGTCGTCCCAATTTATGAATAGACGTAAGTAATAGGATCATAAATGGTTATAGGAAAAAGAATTTTAAGTATTTTTTTAAAGTTTTCATTATTTTTATAGTGATAATGGTTAATTTGTAGTTATTTCAGAGAATAGTTTCTCGATAGTTGAACATTATCTGTCCACTTTTTACGAAAACTAACAACCGAAAGAACATTTTATTTTGCAGTATTTAATTACCATGCTGATTTAAAATACAAGTCGTTAATATAGGCGGATGGATCACTATTTCCTTTTATATATATCTTTATATACATATAAATTTTCTTCCTCTACAATTGCATTAATTGAAGTAACAGTAATTATAAAAATATATCCTTTGTTCATGAGCTAGCATGGGAGAATCGAAATAAGATGATCCTCATGAGAACTAAAAAAAATTTGTCTAAACTTTTCTCTGCATTTTGATTCACTATGGTTCAAAGAACTGTTTTCTAACAATTGTTTTGGCAGGTTAAGTAAATTCTTGTATCTTACTTTTCGAAACAAACAAAAATATTATGTTAAGTATTTTCTATATATTTATTTTCTTTACTTATACGAATGTACTCCGGGAATATTTGGAAGATTTAAACTACAGCAAATTTAAATGGAAAGATATCGGAAAGAATCATCTAGAAGAAAAACAAACATCATATAAACAAAGTTGGTGAGTCTTGTCTCATGTATACATTCAAAGTTGTCTCATATCGATGGCTTAGCGCAAAAGTAGCGAATATCCATGCTTAAGCTTATGGATATTCGCTACTTTTGCGCTAAGCCATCGATATGTAGATTCTTTGAATATGTTTTTTCCTAGTTTCTTTTAAAGTAAAAACAAGAACAGTAAACTCAAGAAATGTCTCCCTTTATATGAGCATTTAGTCAACATATGAAATTTAATATTATTATTACTCAAAATAATAATAAATCAGAAAATGTTTACAAATTAAGAAACAAATACTTACTTTAAGTTAAAGTAAAGTTAAACAAAGGAGACAGAAAATATTTAAAATTTTCGCAAAACTATCGTATTTGTATTTTTTTTTCATATAATATTATAAATATTTCGTTACAAAATCAAAACAGAACTAAATAGAACAATATTTATAGATTTCTTCTTGAAATTTCATTTTATTATTTTCCTTTTTCTTTTTTTTTCAAAATTTAAATAACAAAAAAGACCATACATTATTATCAAACCAAATTTTCTTCAAACAAAAGAAAGGGTTAACGTGCTCACAAATTTCACTGAAAATGTCTGTTAAGCCCAGCACAGAATAAACAAAAACAATAACCTGAAAATGAATCGGAAAAAGCAATTGTTTTTATTTATTCTGTGCTCGGCTTAACAGACATTTTCTTCAAGTTTGTAGTTTTTCACACACACTGCAAAAGATACTGATTCAAAATTTGAGCAGTCCACCTGATTCTTCATCGAAATTTAACAGTTTAACTTGAATTCCCTCCTCCAGGCTGAAATATCTTACAACAATCGGAACAAGTTTTTCTTCACTTCTGTTTGAGCTATCCATCGTTTCTGTTATATAATTAATTTTCCAAAAAATGCAACACATTATCATATTTAAATGGCCCAATTACATTAACAATAATTGCATCGGTTTTGGATCCAGCAGAAGAAAATTTTGGGTCATATACCTTTGTAACCACTTAAAACGTGCAGTCTGATGTCTAATAGTGTGATATGAAAATGTAGCCTCTTTAGCAGCAGTGTTATCCAGATCACTATTATTCGGATTCTTATCTTTGGCTTTAAAAAATCTCTTATGTTTGCTGAAGCAGTACCATTAATATCACTCTTATGTTTGGCTGTTGTTACGTGGTTTTCAAATATCACCCTTTCCTTTATGTGCAACAGAAAATTCTCCAGTTCATTGTGTGCAATAAACACACTATGTAATTGTTATGTCATTACACAATTTCAAAACTTTGTATTCCTCTTGCAGGTTAACATGAAACACAAATTTTCTTTTGCCCATTGCTAAGCAATGAGACAAAAAACGAATAAAGATAAAATGATCAAAAACGTGTATACGAGTTACTTCACACACGAAACAACGTAACATTGCCCCTGTTGTGTTGCCAAATGACTAAGTGAAAAAGTTAAAGCGAAACCGATCGAGGTCAGCCCTTGCTCCAAGATCGACTGAGAGAGGCACGGCCGTAAGATTACTTTTAAAAACGCGATGTTGAACATATTGTTTTAGAATTTAAAAAAACCCCTTCCTAATCATAAAAATTAAATTCCGGATATTTTTGGAAATCCGGACATTACCCGGAACAGCACTAAAAAACCAGGACTATTCGGGCTAATACCGGAATACCGCATGGTAAGCCTATGTCCTAACGGAAAGCAAATAAATGTCAATCTCATTATTCGCAGTCTAAAAAAAGCTCCAAATAAATCATGGATATTCTATTAATTCAAATGTGATATTTTGAGTTTTTAATTGTTGATTTAAAAAAAGTTGATTGAAAACATTTTTTTCTCTTTAATCTCTTCAATAAGGAAAACTACTTTATTTTATAATGATTAAATATAATAGAAAAATAAATAATTCCCTTATGAGAAAATATTAACCGTTTTACTTTATAAATACTGTTTTAACATATTTCAGTCAGTAATTATTGTTTGAAGATTATATTTAACTGTATATTATAATGTTTCGAAGTCTTTGAATTTTTAAAACTAATTATGAAATTTGGCGATAATTTTGAATTTTGAATTATTTAAAAAAATACAAACCCAAACGTTTTTACTTTCTATTTTTAAAAGAGAATTTTCAGTTTCTCTATTTTATAACCGACAGTAGAAGATCAAATATTAGTTTCAAAAGAAAAGTCTAACTCAGAAAAGCAGTGAATTGTTAGTTATAAATGTTTTTAACTTAATGTTTATTTGTGGAATTTCTTTTCACTATTTAAAATAACGATTTATTACAAAACAATAAAACATCACATATTTATACAATATAACAAAAACAAAAACAAACAAAAAATCCCGAATTTCATCAACTAATTGTTTTTGCAATTCCTTCGCTAGCATTTAATTTCTTTAATTTTCATTGTTATTAATTGAAAACGTAGTCATTGTAGTTAATTTTATTTTGTAATATTTGATGAAAATAACAATGAAATTCATAATTTCAATTATCTTAGAAATGTTCCTTTTTTCCATAATTTTTTGATTTATTTTGGTGTCAGATTGCTTATAAATTTATTATTTCCAATATAATTTCGGTAATTATGAAAACATTTTTAATTGTATTAATTATTCAAATACTGAAGCACTCTATGCATCATTTGAAAGAAAGAGAATTTCCAAATTGCAATCCATGTGACGTCCTGCTAAAACGGAAAATATCGCGCTGTCTCTAACGCAGGGATTTGGAACCCTCTGGAAAAATAACTTCTTAAAAGCTTTCAATAATCAGTTTTTTGAAATCTATTGAAATCTTTAAAATAAATTAATTATCATTGTTCAAAAATCGAAACTCATTAACAAAATTTTCAGTGTAGTACAATAGTTTAGTTGCTATCGCTGTAATTTGTGTTGAGAGTATTAAAGATTTTATTTCAACCATAAACTGATCTTTCAATTCTTGAAGCCATCAGATAAAATCAAATTAAAAAAAATTCATCAATAGGTTTTCTAAAAAACATTCACAATATATTCAAATATTTTTTCTTTTACAACTCTAAACCAATACCATCTTTTCAATTTTACAATTAGTAATTTCATGATCATTTATTCATTCGAAACAAAATAATTTAAAAACGAGTTTATTAGTTCTAAGCAGAAATCAAAATTGAAATTTACTAAAAAGAGAAACGAATTCAAGCAAACCTATTTTAAAGTTGGTAAATTATAATTAATCGTAATAATGTACTTCAAGAAAATTTTTTTAAAAATTTCAATATGGTATTAGCGTATACTGGTAATATCTTACAACATTCCTATCGATCAATCTGTACATGGGGGATAGCCTAGTACTCGTAAATTGAATAAAAAATATCTTCTCATAAGATATTGAAGCACAGAAGAGAAGAATATAAAAGATTTGTAGATTGTTAGGAGTAAACACTTAGCAAAATCTTCTTCACGAGAAAAGAAACCCCGTATATTTTACTGTACCACAAGATTCACGAACTTACGTGTTGGTGCCTTACGAAAATTTATCCGTTCCGAAATCGTAACATGTCTAGGTAAAGAAAATAAAGTTTTAAATATGAAGTTTCATTGAGATCAATTAATTCTATTTTTGCTAGTTTTGAATTTTCTAAAATTCCCCAAAAAAACAGACACCCAAAAAAACCCATAAAAACCAACCACAGATAGTCTCAAAACATTATAACATATTCATTAAAACTTTTGTGGCTTCATGTTGTTTACCCCTGGCTTTCTTCAATCCTTCTAAGATGAACTCTTTTTCACAATCAACTATCTTTTTTAATAACGCTTAGGTCGTGGGTTCGATGTCCTCATGAGACATTCTTTTTCTTTTTGTCTTTGTCCTCCCCACTTTAAATCTTTTCAAAGTTTCTGAACATAAGCTTTTTTAAATCATTATATGGAATTCAATGTATTAACAAGTTCTCAGTTAAGAATGACGATTATTCCATATCAATAGGGATGGATAGGATAGCATGGGGTCGCAAAGAGACTAGCTCGCGCATTTTCTAGAACACCCAGGCGCAGTGTATTCTAAGGTAGAGGTTCATCAGAAGCCGCTGCAAAGAACTGTGATTGGTTTACCGATTGCCATCCGTTCCTTGTTTCGTTTATGGAATAGTATAAAACCACATCTTAATTAATCACCATCTTAATTAATTTTAACATTTAGCAGATATTTAACATTAGATACTCAAAGTTTACCCCAATTGGAGCGGATACCCCAGGCAAAGACATCACAAACTCAACCATTTTAGAAATATTGCATAAAATATCAGTCTTTTGAAACACCATAAAAATTGCTCTCCATTTGTCTTCAATAGTAACTGGTACTTTTTTTGGCTGTGATAGAATTAGCTACCAATTTCAGAACTACATTATTAAATAACTGTAGGGTACCATATAAAAAGTTTAACTTTCTACATTTTCAAAAAAATCAAATAATGATCTTGGCATTTGTCAGAAGATAAGAAGAATGATTTTAGGCAATCAAAAATTGAAAGAATTCTTTCCATTGCAGTTAAAAATCTAAAGAACCTTGTGTTGCTTTGAGATAATACTTTTTTTTAATGTATTTCAACAAATTCACGGAACTCTTTAAGTTTCGTTCCTCTTACTATATTTATGTGAAAATATTTATATATTTTTATAACAATAACGTCCAGGAGTAGATAATCACATGCTGTTTGTAATGAATTGTGTACAATGTCAGCTGAACAACCACTTCCTAAAATAGGTCTATCTAAATCATTTCGATCTTTTCTGAACATATTTTCATTCTCCTTTTTCTTCACATCATAAAAATTACTGTTAGTGCTAGTACCAATATAACAAACCAAATTTTCTTTCAAGTTTGTATTTTATCACACACTGCAAAAGATACTGAGTCAAAATTTCAACAGTTTCACCTGACACTTCATCGAAATTTAAAAGTTTAACTTGAATTCCCTTCTCCAGACTGAAATATCTTACAACAATCGGAAAGAGTTTTACTTCATTTCTGTTTGAGCTTTCCATCTTTCCATTACTGTTACATAATGAAACTGTTGCAGTTTGTTATGAAAATGTAGCCTCTTTAGAATCACACTCCAGATCACTGTTATTCGAATTCCAATCTTTGGCTTTAAAAAAATCTCTTACGTTTGCTGAAGCAGTAGCATTAATAGCACTGTTACGTTAAGCTGTTTTTCACGTGGTCTTCAATATCACCTTTTCCTTTATGTGCAACAGAAAATTCTCCAGTTCATTGTGTGTTCACGTTCATTCCTGTTGCAGGTTAATATGAAATTCACATTTTCTTTTGCTCATTGCTAAACGATGAGACAAAAATTGAATTGAGATGAAATGATCAAAAACGTGTATTTGAGTTACTGCACACACGAAAACAACATAAATATATTGCCCCTCTTGTGTTGCCAAATGACTAAGTGTAAAGTTGTGGCGATGCTATTCCTCCGGTAGCGATGCCTCCCCTTCGACGTCAGGGCTTGCTCCAAGGTGGACTGAGAGAGGCACGGCCGTAAGGAAATTTTTAAAAAGGGATGTCTAACATATAGGTCTAAAATTTAAAAAAATCCTCCCTAGTCATAAAATTCTGAAACCCCGGACATTACCAAGGACAGCACTAAAAAACCAAGACTGTTCGGGCAAATTCCGGACTTATATAAAAGTACTTTTACTACGTCCTAACGGAAAGAAAATACATGTCAATCTCATTGTTCGCAGTCAAAGAAAGCTACAATAAATCAGGGATATTCTATAAATTCAAATGTGATATTTTCATCAAAAATAATAATTTCATCATGAGAAAAGATCAACTGTTTTAATTTATACATAATGGTATAACGTATTTGAGTCAGTTGTTATTTTTGGAAGATTGTAATTAACTATTTATTATAATGTTTTAAAATCTTTGGATTTTTAAATGAAATTAATTTAATTTTTTAATAATTTCTCTAAAGTTATTCATGAAATCTGACGATGATTTTGAATTTTTAAATATCCACAAAAATATTGAGCCAAAATTTTTTACCTTCTATTTTAAAAAAAAAATAACAGTTATTCTATTTTATAAACGGCAGTTGAAGGTCAATATTAGTTTCCAAAATAAAAACCCTAGCTAACAGAAGCAGTGAATTGTTTGTTATAAACGTTTCTAACATAATTTTATTGTTTGTTTGTGGAAGCTCCTTTCACCATTTAAAATAACGATTTATTACTGTGGGAGGATTGTAGAATAAATATAATACATATATAAGAATAATTGTCACTTAGGTTCCACACAATAAAATTTTCTAAACGGCATTTTAATTTATTTACTTGCCTGTACTGGTTTAGCAGAGCATATTAAGTCTTTAAGAGTAAGGAGAAAATGAAAAGCAAAACTGATAAAAACTTAACTTGTTTTATACTCATTAAATATTTACAAGATGTGAAACAGTTGTTTCAAATAGTCTATGAATCACTGAAAGTTCACTGAAAGTTCTTTACTTTAAAACTTAAAGTTCCTTTAAATCTTTCTTAACATCAACTGTTCAATTAACAACGCTGATAAATGGCTATTTTCATCTAGTGTGATAATTACTGAAGTTTATCTTAATGTATAAACTCATTAACACATAGAATTTTCTTATGTCTCATATGTCTTTTAACTTGTATGAGATGGCTATAAACAATGTTCACTGTATGTGCTATAATATTACTTAATTATATGAATGTTTAAGTAAACTTGATTTCTCCAATCCTTTCTTGACTAAACATTCTAGTATTATTGTCTTTACCAAAACACTCTAAACAGTTTATAATCATAACTTGAATACTTCAGTCGAACAATCTTTGACCTCGTTGAAATAATCTTTAAAATAAACCTCTTGCTAATAAATACAAATGTTCCTGTATAAATACTTAAATCCTTTCAACTTTACAGTTCTTTAACTTTAGTTGATATAGTCCAATATTTGTAATAAGTCGATTTCCCTTGACTTTAATAAATCCTAGCATTAATGGTTTTACTTGAAATAAATAACTTTACTATTTCTTTAATCAACGAACAAATGTTTATGTGTTGGTAATGTTTAATCTTTAATGTTCATTAGTATACGTTCCGCTTTGTCCTAAACTTCATTTTCTTGTGTTCGAAATTCTATCGTTGGCTCCTTTTCAAATTCTCGATGGGTGAAGTAAAATAGAAATTCTACTTACAAAAGTTCAGCAACAATCCATCAATTTCTTGTTAATCCCAGTCAAACGTTGAAGATAATATCTTGGCAATAATTCCACTTGGGTCCGCCAGTCCTCATTTGCGAGATTCATCTTTGGGCCTAACCGTTTATTAAGAATTAATTTAACTTTACCATTAATCCTTACTTATTTAATTCTCAAGGCCGTCCGCCTTTTACTGAACACAAAATGAGTTTAAAATCAAAAACTAATCAATAGCACAATCGGAAGGAACTCATCCGATTCCCAATTTTAAAACCTTAGCATCCTTGCTATTTCGGTTTTCATCGTAACGCCATTTTACGATCTTCTAGGATTCACCATTAACAATTGAATGTCCGCGTTCATGCTGTGTTCAACACATCCATTGTTCTCACGTGCTTACACACAACAAAAGAACATACTCTTAACTTTCGGTTTTAATGAAAATAAAAAATATAAACATTTCAAAGCCTTGATGTTAGTTTTAATTTAATTTTATCATGGATTAAAAATTGAATTTCTCACAATTACAACACGTAAAACATCACATATTTATACAAAATAAGAAAAAAAAATTAACGAATTTCATCAATTATTTTTTTTTCAATTCCTTTGCTAGCATTTCATTTCTTTAATTTATATTGTTCTTAATTGAAAACGAAATCAATGTAGTTAATTTTATTTTGTAATATTGTATGAAAATAACAGAAAAATTTATAATTTCTATTTTCTTTGAAAAGTTCCTTTTTTTCGATTTATTTTTTTTGATTTTTTTAGTGTGAGACTGCTTATGAATTTATTATTTCAAATATTATTTCGGTAATTATAAAAAATTTTAAATTTTTTTTATTTTTCAAATTAGAAGCACTATTCATTATTTGAAAAAAAGAGAATTTCTAAGTTGCAATCCATGTGACGTCAAATAGAAAATATCGCACTGTCTACTACGCAACGATTTCGACCGCTCAAAAAAAATATCTTCTGTAGAGCTTTCAATAATCACTTAATGAAATCTATTGAAATGTTTAAAATGAATTTCTTTTTTGAAAAATCGAAACGCATTAAAAAAATTTAATCTGTGAGAGTTTTATATATTATCGCTACAACTTATGTTGAGAGTATTGCTTATTTTATTTCAACCATCAATTGATCTTTCAATTCTTGAAGCCATCAGATAAAATTCAAATTAACAGAATTCCTAAATAACTTTTCTTAAAAACATTAACAATATATTGAAATATTTATTACTTTTACATCTGTAAATCAATATTATCTTTTTAATTGTACTATTAGTAATTTCATGGTCATTTATTCATTCTAAACAAATAAAGTGAAAACGAGGCTTATTAGTTCATAGCAGAAATCAAAATTGAAATTTACTAAAAAGAGGAACGAATGCAAGCAAACATCTTTTAAAGTTGGAAAAGTTTAATTTACGGTCATCATTTAAGTTATTTCAAGTAAAATTTAAAAAAAATTTCAATATGATATTAGTTCATATAGGTAATATCTCAATTTATTTATATCGATCAATCTGTACATGGGGGATGGCCTAGTAATTTAAAAAAGAAATATGTTTTCGTAAGATATGTAACAACAAAAGAGAATAGTATCAGAGATTTTTAGATTGTTAGGAGGAAACACTTAGCAAAATCTTCTTCCCGAGAAAAGAAACACCGTGTTTTTTTACTGTACCACAGGATTCACGAACTTACGTGTAGGTGCCTTAAGAAAATTTATCAATATCAAAATTTTATCTTATATAGGTAAAGAAAATAAAGTTTTAAATATGAAGTTTCATTGATATCAAATAACTTTATTTTTGCTTTTTAGGGGTTGTCCATTAAGAGGTCAAAACGGGGAGGGGTCCGGCAAAATCTCACCAAATCTAATCAAAGGGGAGGGGGGAGGCAACGAAAATCTCACGTCAACTTTTTCATTCAGAGAATATACGTATTAAAATAGATTACAACATTTTGTAATATTGTTCTCTGATTTGAAACATTGTTGCTTGAAGACCCGCGCAAGTGTCAGATTACATTCGTTGAGTTCATTCGGTTGGAATCACTGTGTGTCAATCAGTCGTGATATCCGGAACGAATTATTCAGCATGAAGTTGTACCAAAACTTTTACAAAGCATTTGTTAAGCGGCATGCCGATAAGGCGAAACAAACGTGCCAGCCAGAAGTTAATCGTTTGTGGAAGGAGGCAAAGCTGAAGTTCACCGATCAGAATGCTCTAAGTGATTATATAAATCAACAGATTGAAAAGCTACGGAATGACACGGTTCAGAGGAAGGAACAAACAACGTTGTCTTTCATCACCATCAAAGTAATTAAAGATTCAATGGCACTATATCATTGAAAATTCAATTTTTTTTTTAGGGATCCGAAGAAAAAAACTCTGAAAAGCTGTTGTGAAGGGCCCGCCTGTGGTAGTACCACGGTGTAATATTATTGTACAATAATTTGAAAAGCAATTTTTAACGTATTCCGAACAGCTGTAAAAAGTTATGTTGAAACGTGATTAGTGATATGTTTGCACACAAAGCATACTAAATAAATAATAAGTCAAATTAGTGATTAATTACTGTCATTTTACGAATTTCGATTACCTTAAAATGGTTCTGCGTCAAGTAGTTTAAATGTAGATCAGGCTAGGACCTCTGCGTCATTTTCTACTGTAGAATACCCTTTAACATCTGCGCCAGCTGATCTTGTGCACATAGATGATGATAATGAAGAGACTCCATCATGTAAGTCGAATTTTTTTCTTGATACATTTCTACATGAACGTTTAATACAGGGTGACTGCTTAGGGTAGCTACGTAACATTTTCTCGTCACAAATAGCACAGTGTCTCAATTTTTCATTTTTAGGTTCTAACAAACGGAAAATGCAACCTATTCAAATTAGTGATGACGAAAATGTAGTCGGTATCTCTTCAATTGCTCCCAAACGTCATACTCCGGCCCAAGACGCGCTCAAGGAGAAAATTTATCAGCTTCGTATGAAACTTGATCTTACAGAGCGTCGCAAAAATTCTTTAGTTGCTGATGGCACCGAAAATAAAATGATAGTAGAGCTAAGACGGGAAATTGATCAGTGTGAAAAGACGCTTAAAAAAAAACAAATACCAGACTGCTTTTTCAAAAAAAAAAAACCAGGGAATTTCATAAACGTAAACCGCACGAATTTTACTCTCAGAATCCGGAAGCAGCAAAATCATTGAAACTACGATCTGCCTCTGGACGTCCCCGTTTGGAGGAGCAACAATGAGAACCTCTTAAGGCCATCGCAGACATAGCAATGTTCGGTGCTTCTGCCGAAGAACGCCAACGGTGTGAAGTTGTTCGCACCTGCCACACCCTATCTGACCTACACGCAAAGCTCCTAGAACTCGGATTCAATATATCTAGAAGTAGCACATACATTCGCTTGCTCCCCAGGAAATGTAGCACCTCCGAGGCGAAGAGACACATTGTAACCGTTCCCGTAAAACTCAGCCGCCCAGAAGCCGATCATCATAAGGCCCACTAGACCAGCATTTTTGAGTTTCTTCAATAAGGTCTGTAGAGACAGTAGCTTCAGTTCTCGGTCCAGATAAAGTTATTCATTTATCTCAGGATGATAAAGCGCGTGTCCCCATTGGACTAACAGCCGCAAACAAACAGGCACCATTGCTCATGCACGTAAAGTACAAAGTTTCTCTGCCGGATCACGACTTCATGATTGCTTCTCAACATAAATTAATTCCAAGTGTGTACGCTATCTGTGAAATCAAACCTAATGAGATGGGGCGTCCTGAAACTGTTACTTACAGTGGCCCGACGTACATTGCTATCCGCAGTGCCTAACACTCTTCATCTATGGCGACATCTCACGCTGATGATTTCAATAGTCTTTTGTCTTGTCAGGCTATTAAAGCATCTATGAAGGACAGTCAAGGCAAAGTAAAGCCTTTTCTTATCATTTCGATGGTAGGCCGGATGAAAATCCGCGCTACCCTAAAGTGATCGCAGGCGCTTTAAATCACTTTAAAGAGAACGACTTAGACGGCTTATTCTTAATGACCAATGCCCCAGGGAGAAGTGCTTTTAACAAAGTAGAAAGACGAATGGCTCCTTTGAGCTGAGAACTGACAGGTCTGATTCTTCCTCACGACTCTTATGGATCGCACCTGAATGACAGCGGCAAAACTATTGATCCCACCTTAGAACGGGAGAACTTCCAGAAAGAGGCGAGATTCTGGCCGAAGTACGGAATTAAGCTCGGTATTAATCGACGGGCACAAAGTCGTTGCCGAATACATAAAGCCGAAGGACAGCCTATCTTTAGTTCCCGACTTGACCAATGAGCAATGGTATGCAGACCATGTCAGAGAAAGCCAGTATTTGCTGCAGATATTTATGTAATTAATAAAATGCCTATGAAATGAGCCTCCATAAATCTCGAATTCATACTCACATTCTAATTTGTATTTACAGGTGGTCAAGTGTGACAATCGTGACTGCTGCGGGCCATTGAGGAGTGAGCTGCCCACTGTGGTTCACGGACGCCTCATGCCTACACCTTATCCGATCCTCCAAGTGACCTCTAACTAAATCACTTTGAACTTTTCTGAATATACAGTAAAACCCCGTTATTACGCTCCCGCTTATAGCACTATCCCGTTCTTTACGCTCCTTTCCTACGGTCCCTAGAATTTTCTATATAACTCTGTATACTTTTACCCTCTTATAACGCTTCAAATCCCGCTTGTAGCGCTTTTTTTATATCGGAAATTTTGTATCGAAAGGAAATGTAACACAGTAAAGATTCTTTTCTTTCCCTGGTAGGAGAAAATCTTTGAACTCTTTGAAGTGCGGGTCTGTGATACAGTAAGTTAATGCGAAGTTTCGAAGCGGAAATCCCTTTCTACAAGTGAAAAATTGCAAATTCTCCGTAAGTACGACGAGAATTCTACACTAAGTCAGATGGATTTCGCAGAATCTCTAGGAATTCCGTCATCCAGTCTGAGAACAATAATAAAAAATAAGAATGGAATTACCAATGCAGCGAAGGGTGGTTGCAAACGTAAAAAAGTTAAGTGTGGAAAATATGAAGATGCCGAGGAAATTCTAATTGAATGGATTCATCAGTCCCGTGATGCATCAGTGCCATTAAGTGGCCCAATCATTCAAGAAAAGGCGTGTGAAATAGCGGGCAGTGCACTAAATCTACTCCGAAAATATATTAGTGTTGCTCCTAGTGGTGTATCAATTGATGTTAATAGTTACTTGAACCACATTGAAAATGCCATAATCCATAACAGTAGCACACACACACACACACACGGCAAACCATAATCAAAGATTTTTTCAATAGGAAATAAGCTCATATTTGCACTATATCTATTGCAGAATCAAGTAATTTTCATGTAAAATGGTGTCTAAATAAATCATTTCCCCATCTCATAAATCATTTCCCGTCTATAGCGCTATCCCGCTTATTACGCTTGTAGGTCATGGTCCCTTGACGAGCGTAATAACGGGGTTTTACTGTATTTTCATTCCCCTTTCTCTTCACATCACCAAAATTACTGTTAGTGTTAGCAGCAAATAAAACAAACCAACTTTCCTTCAAGTTTGTATTTTTTATACATTGCAAAAGATACTGAGTCAAAATTTGAGCAGCTCTTCTCACACTTCATCGAAATTGAAAAGTTTATCTTGAATTCCCTCCTCCAGGCTGAAATATCTTACAACAATCGGAATAAATTTTACTTCACTCCTGTTTGAGCAATCCATCGTTACTGTTACACAATTAATGTTTTCCATAGAACGCAACACGTTTTCAAATATAAATGGCGAAATAACGTCAATAATAATTGCCTCGATTATGTGAAAAATTTTGGTCACATAATTTTTTAACAAGTTTTGATGATCAGACTGATGTTTTGAAACTGAATTCGTGTATAGCAGTGTGGTATGAAAATGTAGCCTCTTTAGCAGCACACTCCAGATCTCTGTTAATCGGAATCCCATCTTCGGTTTTAAAAAATCTCGTATGTTTGCTGAAGCAGTAGCATTATAGCACTCCTATGTTTGGCTGTTTTCACGTGATCTTCAATATCACCCTTTCATTTATGTGCAAAAGAAAATTCTCCAGTTCATAGTGTGTTCACGTTCATTCCCATTGCAGGTTAACATGAAACACACACTTTCTTTTGCCCATTGCTAAACGATGAGAGAAAAACCGAATCGATAAAATGATCAAATACATGTATATGAGTTACTTCACACATGAAAACGACATAAATACAAATGGATTTGTAGTCGATGGGACCGGATTTCGATTCCCATGCGAGTCTCATGTATTGGTTTTGTTTTTTTTTTTTTTCGTTTTATCTTTATGATAGCGTAATGTAAGTTTTTTTTTTACGTTTATGTTACGAATATGAGACAGAAAACCAATTTATTATTAGAAATAAATAAATAATCTTCTTGTTAATTTTTTTTTAATTAATTAGTTAACTTTCTTAACTTCATCTATTTTTTCCTTATCAGTTGTGATGATACTCATTTACTGTTTGTATTTAAAGAAAAATTCAGTTTTGCTTTTATTTTGAGTTTTTATATCAGAGTTTTAAATGGAATACTTCAATAACGGAATTTATTTTTTCTTTATTATAAAAAAACAAAGTTAGTATTATCGTTAATTTTAGTTTTTAATTAGAAATACTTACTTCAGAAAAATAAAGTAAACATATACTATCTATAATTACTTAAGTAATTAACCTTTTTTTCAAATACGCAAAAAAAAAGAAAAGTTATTTTTCTGAATTAAAATACTTCTAATTAAAAACCAAAATTAATGAGAATACATAATATGCTTTTTTATAATAAAAAAAAACTAAAATTCAGTTAGTGAAGTATTAGATTTAAAACACTAACTTAAAAACTTAAAATAAAAGCACAACTGAAATAATTTTACATACAAGCAGTTAAATGAGTATCATTACAACATGATAAGGAACAAATAATTTAAGTTAATTTAGTTGATTAATTAATTAAAAACCAAAGTTAACGAGAAGATTATTTATTTACTTCTAATCTTAAATTGAGTTTCTGTCTAATATTCGTAACATAAACGGCAAAAACTTACCTTTGGCTATCGTAAAGATGGAGGGTAAAAAAATTGAAGAAAACAAAAAAGAAAGTAAAAAAAATAGAAAAAATAAAAAAGAAAGCAAAAAAAAATTAAAAAAAAATAAAATCAACTTATCTAATTGACTAATTTTGTCTGTCTGTCTTTCTGTCCGTCTGTCTGTCTGTCTGTAACTCGATATAATTAAGCTATAGATTGATAGATCTAAGGTTCACAATGCCTTGCAACGGCTTTTGTTTTCGCAGTTGGTTTCAGCGTCGCGTCGTGCTAATAACGCTTAAGGTCGTGAGTCCGATCCCATGATGGGCCAAAGTTATTATTTATTTTTTTTTTCTCCCCATTTTAAATCAGAGTTTCTCAACTTAAGGTTTTTTTAAATTGTTATTAGGAATTCAATGTATTGCCAAGGTTTGAGTTAAGAATGACGATATTCCATGTAAATAGGGGTGGCTAAGATAGCATGAGGTCGCGAAGAGACTTAGCGCGCATTTCCTAGACCACACCCGACGCTGTCTATTTTTAAGTAAAGGTTATTCAGAAGCCGTTGCGAAGCACTGTGATTGGTTTACTAATCGGTATCCCTATCTTGTTTCGTTTAAAGAAGAGTAAAAAAAAAAAAAACACAAAGTAAAAGAAGTTATATTTCTCGTCCCCAATTATGAATAGGATCATAAATAGTTGTAGGAAAAAGAAATTTAAATATTTTTTTAAAGTTTTTGTTGTTATTTATAATGATAATGGTTAATTTATAGTGATTTCCGAGAATTGTTTTTCGATAGTGAACATTATCTGTTCACTTTTTACGAAAACTATTAAACGAAAGAACATTGTATTTTGAAGTATTTAATTACCATGCTGATTTAAAATACAAATCGTTCATATAGGCGGATGGATGACTATTTTGTTTTATATACATTTTTATGTACATTAAATGAAGTAATACTAATTATAAAAATATATCCTTTGTTCATGAGCTACCATGGGAGAATCGAAATAAGAAGATCCTCATCAGAACTAAAGAAAAGTTAGTCTAAACTTTTCCTCTGCATTTTGAGTCACCCTTCTTTGATTGAACTATTTTTCTATCAATCAGATCTATCAAAAATCAATCAGATTTTTTGGCAGGTTAACTAAATTCTTTTATCTTGATATTTTTGTTTTGAAAAATATATTAATTATTTTCTGTACATTTATTTTCTTTACTTATATTTGAATGTATTTGTGGAACATTTTAAGATTTTATCCTACAGAAAATTTAATTGATTTGAAAAAAAAATGAGATATTGGAAAGCTAATCTAGAAGCAAAACAAACAACATATGAAACAAAGTGAGTCAAACTTTTGTCTCATATGGACATTTTATGAATATGTTTTTATCTAGTTTCTTCTAAAGGAAAAACAAGAACTGTAAACTCAAGAAATGAGTATTTAATCAACACATGAGATTTATTATTATTTTTACTCAAAATTAATTAAATCATAAGAGCTGTACAAATTAAGTAACAAATACTATCTTTAAGTTATCTTTATTCATCCGGATACCCAGGAATAACATAAAAATTCTATTGGGAGACTTGAATGCGCAGATTGGGAGGGAAAGAAAGTACAGAGACATCGTAGGAGAATTTCCAGCACATAGGAGAACAAATAGGAATTGGGAAAGGCTGATTGGTCTCTGCAAAGCGTTTCAGTTGAAACTCATGTCAACACAATTTAAGAAACTCCCAAGAAAAGCAAAGACTTGGAAATCTCCGAATCCCGAACTTGGTGAATTCCAATTGGATCATATAGCAATAACAAGTTAAAACTTGAACTTGGTGTTGAACGTCAAAGTGATTTGAAACGGTGATTTTGATTCCGACCACTATCTCTCCAAAGTCAAGATCCGTTTTCTCCCACTGGTGCAAAACAGAGACCCACCCAAAATGATAAGATACAACACAAATCAAATGAACATCACTCAGGACATCATCAAAAACTTTAGGGAAGAAATCCGTCATAGCAGAAAAGAGAACTGGCAAGAACTAAGCACGGTAATCAATGAAGCCTCAAAGAAAACATTTGGACTGGCAAAGAGGAAAAGAGAAATATAGTGGAATGAAGAATGTGAGATAGCTCTCAGGGTGAGATCCGAGAAATGGAGAAAATGGAAAAGCTCCAGAAAATTGAAACATATGGAACAATTCAAGCAACAGAGGAAACAGACATCCAGGATATTCCGAAGGACTAAACGATCATTTGAAAGCGCACAAATGGAAAATCTCCAGTCAGACTTCGTCAAGAACAATTCGAGAGACTTCTATCAGACTTTCAAAAACAAACTCAAAGGATTTCAAGCACCAAGTTTGTGTTTCAGAAATGAAAGGTAAAATAGGACTTAACAACCGTGATAACTGCGAGATATTAGCCAGGTACTTCCACAGTCTTCTGGACTGTCCTTGCTCAATCTCCAAATTAGACTTTTCGGACAGGTCACAAAACCTAGAGGATGACGAACCGCCAACCAAAGAAGGAATAAAAGAAATTCTTAAAAATCTCAAAGATAACAAGGTAAGTGGAGAAGACTCTATAATGGCAGAGATGTTAAAATGGGCAGAATCAGAAATTTTAGAAGATTTTCATCGAAGTATCAGAGAAATTTGGGAGACAGAAAAATCCCCGTCGAATGGAAAACGGCCCTTATCCATCCGCTACATATGAAAGGGGACAAACAGGATGTGAACAACTATAGAGGCGTGTCTCTTCTTCCGATCGCCTACAAAATCCTCTCAAAACTGCTTCTAAATAGAATAGAGGCGACTCTGGACCAACAACTAGGAAAATACCAAGGAGGGTTTAGGAAAGGCCACTCTGTGTCGAACAGATCTTCAACTTGAAGTCTATAATTCGCCACAGAGTGCTGAAAGGTAAGAAAATTGTAGTGTCGTTCGTTGACTTCAAAAAGGCCTTTGACTCGGTGGACAGGGAGACTTTAGATTTGATCATTAGGTAATTTGGTATTAAAAGAAAATTGGCAAATATAATCAGAGACCCTAACAGGCACTACTTCTAGATTGAAATTTTTGGGGCATCTATTGCAATCGTTTGAAATCAAGACAGACATGAGGCAAGGTGATGGTCTATCCCCGCTCCTATTCAACTGCGTCCAGGAAAAGATTGTGAGAATTTGGGACTCGGAGCTTGAACTTCAAGGGATAACTCCGATATGCCTAGGGAGAAAGCCAAAAAGGATTAAGGTCAACTGTCTGGATTTCGCAGATGACTTTGCTATATTATCGGAAAGTCCAGAGATCGCAATCATACAAATTAATCTCTTGGAAAAAATTGCAAGACAAACACGATTGAGGATTTCGACAGAAAACACCCAAATCATGACAAACATCAAAGATGGACCTAAATTCTTGGAAACCGATATAGGACGAATCGAAAGGGTCAAGTACCTGGGTGAGACCATACAGGAAAATGGATTAGAAAAAGCCGCCGTGCAGACTGGATCTCAAAAATGGAGAGCGCATATGGGTTGACAAAAAACATCTACAATTAGAAGTGTTTATTCTGGAATGCTAAAATAACACACTATAACACTGTGGTCAAAACAGAATGTCTATATGCTAGTGAATGCCGTTCCATGCAATGAGCTAGAGAAACTAGAGTTCTTGGAAAGAAGAATCCTCAGGGAAATTATGGGTGCTTATGGGAGAAATTATGAGAATTATGGGAGAAACTTAGGAGTAACAAAGAAGTTTACCAGAAGGTGCAAAGATTCTCGGACCGGAAGAGCCTGGACTGAAGATCAACGGAAGCAGGCCAGTGAACGCATGAAGGAATATTGGAGACAGAGAAATCTTCACACAGGGAAAAAGAAATGAAGTTTTAGCGTGATCTTAAGTTGTCAATTCGCTTGTATAAAAGTAAACTTAAATAAAGCAAACACAAAATATTTAAAATTTTTGAATTAACTATCGTATTTCATATAACATTATAAATATTTCATTACAAAATCAAAACAGAACTAAATAAAAGAACGTTTATAGATTTCTTCTTGAAATTTCATTTTATTAATTTTTTTTGGTTGTTTTTTAAAATTTAAATAAGAAAAAAAAGACTAAAAAAAAACTACATTATTTTGAAACCGAAATTTTTGCTGAAAGAAACGATAAGGTACCTCAGCCATATAACGCCATGTATGCCTTTAACGCCACCTATCTAATTCTTCATAAACATAAAGCTACCCGCACACGAGGGAGCTTTTGCTGTGCAACTCGAGGAAATTGAGGTGCACAGAAAAAGCTGCATGCGACTGTCAGGGCGCAAACGATGCAACATTGTTAGCGCCGCCGTGCGGACAACAAACGAAGCACACTACGAATTTGAATGACATCACTGGACATGACGTCAAGGATACTGCTTTGATATCGTTCCAAAACTAAATATTTGTGATTTATTTTAAACATATG
>JAFIDM010045382.1:0-12796 GCA_023159025.1 Thereuonema tuberculata
TCATTGGGACTCCGGAACGTGTCGGAACGCTTTATATCTAGAATGTCTGTCATTCCACTCCGGGTTTTCGAGAGACCTGCGTGGGTGGAAAGGAGGGGAATGACGTCAACTGTCTCTGTGGGTGGTTGGATTACCCTTTGAACACAAGCGCTTATCAACTCATAACCAAATCAATTCGTTAAATATTTTCAATCTCTCTGCACCAGATTACGTTCGTTTGAGTTGTTAATTAAAATCTAGAATAAATCAATATTCAGTTCAATAAATTAAAATTAAAATGAATGTAACTATTATATTAAATTAAAGGTCTGCTTCAAAGAAATAAATATATCCCATTTATTTTTACAATACGTATAAATATGTAAACTGAATATATATTTTTTTTTGGAATCAAACCTATTAAAAATAAAGCTTGCTTTATGAATTAAGCTAAAATGTGAAACGAATATTAAAAAATAGTTTCAAATTTATTACGTACAGTGTGAACGGAAGTTCCCGTAAACACATTGTATAGTAATAAATGTAAATATTTTTTTGATGGTCATGTTAATGGCGAAACTTATTTATGTTACAAACATGGTTAATGCCACAGCTTGAAAACGCGGGTATCATGGAACGCGTACAGCTACAGCAGGACGAGGCACCTGCTCACTTTGCTCTTACTGTGTGCTGGTTTCTTCATGAGCATTTTCCAGGACACTGGATTGGTTGCGATACTCCAGCATCGCCAACTCCATTGAAATGGCCACCACGAAGTCCTGACCTCACGACACCTGACAACTCATTGTGGGAATCGTCAAGGCTTACGTGTCTACACGTCGTCATGCTACAAATGAAGAATTGCGCAATGCAGTTAAGAACACATTTCGAACCAACACACCAGACATGCTCCAAAAACTGTCAAGTAGGACGTGGAGGCGTGTGAATTTCTGTGTACAGCATCATGGCGAACACACAGATTGGACACTTAATGTGTAAATATTTTCTTAAAATATTACTACCAATTAAGGGGTACGGGTACTTCCGGGCCACACTGTACATATCTTAAAGGTTACTTTTCATCAAATCGTATGGAACGTCATTTTGAAACGGTTTCTCTGAAATTTATTTATCCGGAACGGAGTTCCGCAATTTTAAGGTAGAAGGAGTCAGAGTTATTATATGAAGAATATGTTGTCATAATGATCATGATATTTAACGTATGCTACAGATGGTAATTTAAAATATATTAAAATATTTAATAGAAATAAGGCTAAAAAAATGATGCGAAGATTCAAGTTATTGTAAAAATAATAGAAATTTATTCTCCATTCTTTGGATGTCTGTCATATCCAATTTATGAAACTGCCCTTTTCATGATTTGGGCAAATTTCTGCCATTCCATGAACTGCACTGAGTCATACCTACAAAGGATTACGACAAAGGACTGAAGGCTTTTGGTAATTAGTTATTATTTGCTTTTAAAATGCTTTTAAAATTTGCCTAATGTTTATTTTACTAGTAGATGAAAAAACTGCCGTCGCACAAGTTAAAAAAGAGGATTCTTTAAAAGGTTAAAAACATTTAAAAGATGTTTAAGAAAGGGGGGGAACTACTAGTTTCGACTCCGTTTCAATTGGAGCCTTCATCGGGTAAAGAACGAAAGAAACTAAAGGGACTTAATAACTTAGTGAATCCCATAATGCCTGAGGTGGAACGAGAGCATGCCGGTCATTATTGGAGGGGTTACATTTCAATAGTTAAGGGTGGGTGGTGTGGTTATTTTATTTGATTTTTTTTTTTTTTTTTTAATTTTTCTTTCTTTAAGTTTCCTGTGTAGGCCGTATTCTTGAATTCTGTTAACGGATAAACATTCATTATATATATTAGGCTCGGAGAGGATGTAAAAGGATTCTTTACAACGTCGTCGTAAATCATTGGGTTCACGGTCGATGATAGTAACTTCCGAAAAGTTGATGATGTGGCCCGTATTTTTTGAGTGGGATACCGGGTTGTAATTAAGGTCATTGTTTTTGAGGGCATATTCGTGCTGATATACCCGTTTTTTCAGTCTCTGTTTCGTTTCTCCGATGTACCGGCAAAGGTGTCCCTTGGTGCACGGAATGGAGTAGATGACCCCTTTCTCCTCCAAAGGATCATTGTGTTGCCGAGGACTCTTAAGATTACCGCACATTTTAGCTAAGGTATTGCGACTGGGGGCAGCTAAAGAAATATTGTACGGCTGTAGTAATTTGGTTAAGACGGGGAATAACACCGGGTGGAAAGGGATGGAGACGTATTTTTTATTATTGTCCAAGGGTGTGTTGCTTTCATCATTCTGATAAAGGTCCCGTGTAATCCGTACGATTTGTTTATTCAAGAGGTGAGGGGGATAACCGTTGGCGTGGAATAAACGTCTTATTTTGAAAACTTCCTGCTGGAAAAGGTCAAGATGGCTGGAAATATTGAAGGCACGATTGATTGCCATCCTAAGATTATTGACCTTATAGGACATGGGGCAATAGGATTTGTAATGGGTTGTGATGGGAAGCGCTGTGGGTTTACGGAAAACGGAAGTTCGAAAAGAGGTGTTGCAACGTTGAATTAAAATGTCGAGAAAGGGAATGCTGTTGGTGTTGGGATCCTCTTCCTCCTTTTTGAACCTGATATCGGGATGGATGGTGTCGAAGATTTGGAGGATGTTATTTGTGTGCGAGGTGTCGGAGTAAAAGATAAGATCATCGACGTATCTTGAATATAGCTCGATCGAAAGGTGGTGGTCGTAACAGATTAAAAGAGCTTGATCTTCAATGAACGACATAACAACTTCTGCGAGAATGGCGGAGGCCGCCAAAGCCATGAAAAGGCCAGCTGTTTGTTTGTAGACAATCTGCTGAAAAGTGAAGAACTGAACGTCGAAAAGGGCCCGTGTAAGTGGGATGATCTCATTGTTAATTTCCAGGGATAAGTAGTTAAGTCCAGATTTCGTTTGGAGGTGTAATAAGGCTTGGGTGGTCAGGTCGGCGGATATGGAGGTAAATAACGCCTCTACGTCCAAGGAGAAAAATGAAAAATTTCTTAAATAATTTAGGTTACGTATTTTCCCAATAAAACTAGTGCTGTCTTTAATGGAATGTCGGGAAACATTGGGGATGCTAGATAATTTTTTGTAAATAAGAGACGATAATATCTTGATTGCCGTGCCATGGCAGTTAACGATCGGTCTGGCTGGATAAATTCCCTGGTCGTCAGGTTTTTTGTGGGTTTTGGGAAGGAATTTGATTTTGGGAATTAGCAGGGAGCCATCTTTCATTGCATCCCCTACCTCGTCTGAAATACAATTTTCATCGACCAATTTGCGGATGACTTTTCTGTTGTAATTTAAAACTTTTTTAGATTCCTTAGTGAAGAGGGTTAAACCCGGCGTGTTTTGCAAAAAGTTATTCGCCATTTCAGAATATTGGGCGGTGCTGAGGACTACTGAGCCGCCCCCCTTATCGGCCGGGATAATCATGAGGTTCGGGTTGGCTCGTAACTGGGCGAGGCCATTTGTTTCCAATGGTGTTAGAATGGGGTGATCCGTGGCACTAAGAGATTTTTTGATAATATTGCCTATGGAGGTGCGAGTAAATTTGTCAACTGTTTTTCCAGGGACTTTAGATAAAGCCTGCTCTATTGGTGCAATAATGTCCTTATAATTGGGTCTGGATTGGAAGTTAAATTTGAGACCTTTGTTAAGGATGGCTGCTTGATCCTGGGTAAGCACAAAGGGACTAATATTGATAAAATTATTTTGGTTAATCCTTGAGAAGGGCCATCTTTTATGAATGGTATCCCATTCAAAAAATACGGGCCACGCCATCAACTTTTCGCAAGTTACTATCATCGACCGTGAACCCAATGATTTACGACGACGTTGCAAAGAATCCTTTTACATCCTCTCCGAGCCTAATATATATAATGAATGTTTATCTGTCAACAGCATTCAAGAATACGGCCTACACAGGAAACTTAAGGAAAGGAAAAAAAAAACAAAACAACCACACCACCCATCCTTAACTATTGAAATGTAACCCCTCCAATAATGACCGGCATGCTCTCGTTCCACCTCAGGCATTATGGGATTCACTAAGTTATTAAGTCTCTTTAGCTTCTTTCGTTCTTTACCCGATGAAGGCTCCAATTGAAACGGAGTCGAAACTAGTTGTTCCCCCCCTTTCTTAAACATCTTTTAAATGTTTTTAACCTTTTAAAGAATCCTCTTTTTTAACTTGTGCGACGGCAGTTTTTTCATCTACTATAATTTATGCGCATGTAAAAAATTCATTTTTAATATTTTTTATTTTACTACTAATTATAAAGTTAGTAGTAAAATAAACATTAAGTACTTCAAAAACTTGAAATGATTTTACATTATGCTAATATTAAGTAACTATCAATAAAACAAATAAAGCTAATCTCAATTATGTGCCAAATCCTAGCTTTTAGCTTAAGGCTGTAGCTTATAATAGGATAACAGTAATGAAAATATGCTCACCACTGCAACAGAGCACTTCTGGTAATTTCAACAGTACAAATTGATTTTTAACGTGTATAAAAACTTTCATAAAAAGATAAAAATACAGCAACACACATAATTAAAAAATTTAAGACAAAGTTAAAAACATTATCGATTTCACTGGCAATGCGCAGCTTCTTCAGATCATAATTAGTAAAAAATCATCGTAATTAGTATAAATTAGATAAATAAAATTTGCTGGCAACATATCATATTCGTTCTCAGTTTAGTCGATTTAGTAAAGAAAGACCTCAATTTTATCCAATTACCAATATTTTCCTGACCCGATCATTGGCCATCTAAATCCGGAAATGGCCTACATCGGATGTCTGATTTGCCCTCAAATCTCCAGGCCTTCCAACGGGATATGACTTACGGAGCTCCGACTTGGACTATGAAGGGCATTACATTATGAAGGGAATCCACATGGGTCGCTAAATGTTGTAAGCAATTGCTTTTGTTTAAATAAGTTATTTCTCGAATTCTTGTTTCTTATTTACATAATAATTTGGAATATGGTTTCATCAGGGTAGTTTCGGAGAAAAACATCAATAATAAATGATCCGCCATATTTCATCTACAGGATTTCGAAGCCACTAGGCAGTCTTCAGTTTCTTTTCCTGAAGTGTAAATGGATAATTTTAAGTAATCATTTCAAATTAAATACGTAACTGCCAAAAATAGTATATATTGTTAAAAAAAGTTTTTTTCAACCAAGTGAAATTCGGTATTAAAAACAAATTAGCCCAGACTTGCCTGTTTTCGATATTTTGAAGATAAACACATTAATTTTTATGAATTATTAAATGTAAAATAGAAACAGATAACGGACCTTCAATCAAATAGTTCGCTTAGAAATTCATAAAAAGATTATTTTCTATTCATAAGACGTCAATAGAAATTAGGCATCTTCAAAAAAAAAGCCTTTAATTCTCTGGAAGATGGCCGAGCGGTCTAGACGGCGGAACCTGGGTTCGAATCCCGGCTTGGGTATGGCTGTTTCTTTCTTCTTCTGTTTCGTCCGTTTCTTCCTTGGACTTACTACGTCAGGGTTATCCTGGACGGGATGTGAATCTCGTCCCCCCTTCTTGACTTTCACTAGCTTCGCCCTGACGTTGTCCGGTTGGGCTAGTTCCATGGTCCCTAGTTGGCCAAATTCGTTAAAAGAAGGAAGGAAAATAAAGAAGTAAGTATCTGAATTATTCGGGCACGTTAAACTTCTTTTATTTAAGTAAGTATCATGTTTAGTTAAAAGGTAGCTTCTCCTCAAAGCTGAGAAGTCTTGCAGTGAAGCCATTATCTGTACTAAGGGTGAGCTTCTTCAGAGTTTCGTGTAATTCTGTGATATTTGTAAGTAAACACAAAATTGGTCAGCATAATAAATTATACTTTTTATAATTTTTGATTTTCTTACATATGTTTTTTTTTATCTTATTTCATAATTTATTTGTTAGTTTTGTCTTTTGTATTCGGGGTGATTTTTTTTCTTTTATTTAATGTATATTCGTGTATCGTTCATTTTAAATTTTTTGTTGTTTACTTACATATATATTCTAAGTTTTATTTGTGTATCATAATATAAATTAGGTGTTTAAGTATATTTGTTATTTTTGTTTTGTTTTTTAATCTAGATTTAATTGTTTGGGTGAATTTACTTTTCCTCTAATTTAATATTTTTTATTGTTTAATTACCACGTTTGGTTTTACTCGTTTAATTAACTAATTAAATATTTTTATTTACTGTAATATTTATTTACAGTAAAAAAATATAGGAAGCAAATTGTTGTCAAGATTATGTAAATAAAAATTTTGTTTTAAAAGTAGTTATCGAGTTTACTTCTACGTGTATAATTTTCTATAATCGAAATATTATAGAAAGATCTCTTGATAGACTGAAAGAGTGAATCATTTCGTAGATCTCTTTTTCAAGGTTTTATATGAACTAAATTGCAAAGGAGTTGGAAAACATACTCAAAATTTCCAGGGCTAAGAGGAAACAAAGAATTTTCATCACGATTTAAAAATGACTGTTAAACACAAGAAAAATACAGAACTTTTAATGTTCTGTTGATCAAAATTATTATGATGGACGCTTAAAGCATAGGCTAATTAAAAGTTATTACATTTTATTATCTTTTCTTAGATTGTTTGTGTTTGATAAGAAGAAAAAAAATTCAAATAATATCTGTAGAAAACATTCCATTAATGCTGATAAGTTAGTTATGTTAGCTAATTGAGTCGGTCAGTGCAAGAACGTCTCAAGTCCAAAAATATGAAAATTCAAGGTCAAAGCGTTTTAGGTGTCTTGAAGCATCAGTGCTGCGGTATACGGAGCAACAACGTTTCACCTCCATTGCAACTGCCTTACTGACGCTGGCATTACACAACGATGACAGCAATAACATCCCAAGTAACAAATCCAGACAGTTTTTCTTATTTATCTCAAACTAATTTTTACTTGGACTTGGGACGTTCTTGTACTGACCGACTCAATTGTTTTCCGAGATATATTTGTTTTATGTAATCTTTATACGATACTGAATTAAAAATGTTACAATATCATACAAAAATTATTATTAAAAACAATGAAAAATTCATTGAGGCCTGCGCACTGCTGGCACATCAATTTTCTCACTAATTTTTCATTGGTGAGTTTTTCATTGTGTATTTTTTTCTTTGAGGCACCACTGCACTTCCAATGTATTAAAAATTATTATGTTTAATTAAAAAAAAGCCTGTCTAAAACAAACCAGACGGAAAAAGGTGAAAGTTCTTCAAAGCAGAATTAAAAAAAAACAAATTATATTTGATGAATTCTTTTATTCTGCTACTTGACTAATTCTGAAGAAAATTCATTTGGAGTATTTGTTAAGAGAATATGAAAACCACAGCAAGAAAAAAGACAAATTAAAGCAAAACAAACAAAGCATAAATTATGCCTTATTGATCTAATACGATAATAATCAATTCATATTAAAATACATATTTAAATTAACATTTCGAATTTAAATTTTAATTTAGCTATAAAAAAAAACGTTTTATCTAAATAAATATCTATTTTGAAACATGTTTCCGAATTAAGTGGGCTCTTATTGTTACATTATTTCAATATAACAGCTTCTTACTTCAATGTTTTTTTAATATTATTATTTTAAGACTACATTTAAAGATAATTTGAATGTTAAATCAACTATTTAACGTGATGTTATTTTACGGTAATAAATTTACCTATTATACATTCCCTTGAATACATTATTCATCTGTTTATACAAAGTCAAGCGCATATAAATAATTTCGAATATTACAAGGCAACTCTATGTATCATTCAAGCTGTAAGTAATCATATTCTGTAAGTTTAGAATATTAACTATTACTTTACTTTTTTACATAAATACGCAATGAGCATTCCGATGATTAGACGAGGATTTGAATATATTCCCATTAATATACGCGACGAATAATTCATGTTTAATACAATATAGATGACAGACGAAGTTTATTTCCAAGTCTTCACAGTTCCTAAAAATGAATCCTAAATAAATGGCGCTAAAGTGAAAGATTTGGAAATGGTGAAGAAAATTCAATTTATCTATCATTCAATAGAATCAACCACTTTGCCATACGATCTGTTAATTTAATATATCCTTCTTAAACTACTTAACTTAATCTCAGCAGAGTTTGACAATGAAATGAGAAGTATAAATACATTTTTTCCAAGGTTCTCGTTTCATAATGCGGGATACGTGCCAAGGCAAAACGGCGCATGCGAATATGTTAATAGAATGGCATCGATCCTGAATTTTAAAGTTGGACTTGAGTTTTCATAGCGGGATTCTGTTATTGAATTGTAGATCTCTAGGCATAAGGAAATTTGAAGAAGGTCTTAAAGATGTAAAACTGAATTCTCAAAAATTACGTCAAATAAAAAAACAATGCTTTCTGTGCAGTTCCACTTGACAGCACAAGACAATGTTATAGATGCTAATGATGGTTTGAAATGCACAACATTAATATGCAGATGTATGGTTAATTACATATCTACGTAAACCCATCTTATAATTACAGGTTTTACTTAAGGGTCCTGCAACCACGGTTTAAGGTATTTGATTATATTTATATTATATTTGATTTGAAGTCGGAGATTTTGCCTTACTGAATTCTTCTTCAGATGGTCCTAGAGCCCACCCAGCCCTCTGAAGAACGAGTGTCGAGTTAAAGATAGTTGGGGCGTCTGGCTCGGCCTCAACTTAGTCCCGTTGGTCTTACTTGCAGGGTTGACCACATTTTTCAGTAGTGGGATACTTTAGCAAGACAGTTAAATTTTAAATGAAGCAATGAGATTCTGGAGATGGTAAATTCGTAGCTTTTTAATTACTGCTAGAAAATATTATTATATACATTGTTATTGCTGTATTTAAAAAAAAATGTTCATCTTCAAGTTTTTAATCTAGATCCAATAGATATCAAGATTAATAAGATTTCAAAATACCATTAGAGCTTCAGCTTATAGGTTAAGTAGTTGCTGAATTACCATTATCTGGACTGATAGATAATTGTAATAGCTTTTGCTGTTATTCCTAAGCAGTATTGAATAAAGTTTGCTATTTCTTGTTTCATTTGACAAAATTTCAAATTCTCGCACGGAGATCAGTGACATTAATTACGAAACGTAAGTGGAACATTCAAAATTAAAAGGAGCAGAAAATATTCCTTTTAAAAATGAAAAAATTATTAATTAGACAATTACCAAAAAGAAGGAAAACACGTGTATGCTTAACTTTTAATAGTTCTTTTAAAGTATTTACTGTTTGTATTGTTTGTTTTTTTTTCTTTACATTGCTGATGACATATTAAAGATACAGTAGATTCTAACTTTAATGCATCTACTGTAGCATGTATTCTTAATACAGTACACTGTAAATTATGAGACTATTTCTCCATCGTTACAAAAATTAAAGAAAAATAAAAAAAAAATAATTAGAATTGAATCCTAAACAAAATTACCAAAAAGGCAATTTTTTTAATCTTCATATTTAAGTATTTTATTACGCGTTTCTTATTCATAATTTTTTTTAAATTGAATTCTGAATAATATCAGAAATTTTGAAAAAATGGATCTTCTTTTATCGTGTTAAGCTGTTGTTTTATTATTATTTTATTATAAATGAGACACTGTTAAATTTCTTCATGATTTCATATGAAAGGCTGAGCACCATAGCGGGCCATGTGCCATTTTTTAAAAATGGAGAAAATAAGACTAAAGTTTATTTAATCTCATAATTTATTCAGTAATATTTAGGATAATGTGACATAGGCATATCATAAATAACATATTAATTAATCTCTAGGAAATGTAAATGAATGATTATCTGGCTTTACAGTGTTTAATATTAACATTTTTCGTATTGATGGATATGGCCCATTTTGGTTCTAAAGTAGTTACACAAGAATAGAAAATATTGGACTGGATCATCTCCAGTTTTCATTACAAAATGCTTTTAATCAGCATTATTTTCTTCTTCCACTTCTATTGTTAGAAAATTCTGTAAAAATTCTTTCGCACATTTTTCATCCAATTTTCACAATTTCTACTTCTTTTCCTTGAATTTATACCTTTGTTTACATCAACCTCGCTCAAAACGTCTGTCATGTTTTCAACTAGTCACGTGACTGTGAGACCGTAGCGTCATTCGCTGTTTGGATTTGGACCATTGTGCCTCTGAGCAGAAGTGAAAATTCAATGTGATTGGATATTTTGAAGCTCTTTAAATCATAAATGAAAAATCATAGAGATGGACCACTTTAATATATGACGCACAGCTATAAAATATACCAATAGATGGCATTAACTGCTTTTTCCTTGTGGACGGAGATGGCCCACTATGGTCCTCAGCCCTTCATACATTCATATGTAGTTTACAAAAAAAAATCACTTTGTAGTCGGAATATTTTATTTGTAAAGTACATATGAATGAGACGCTATGTTTTCATATAAATCCCGTTCCAAAATTTTTGGAGATCAACTAAGTTTAGTTGCCGATCAGCAATTACGTCTCAAATATTCAAAAATTACATTAATTCTATTTTGTGTTCGTCGGGGACTACAAAAGTTGATGATCTCTAACAAATGTTAAACACTTATTTTTGAATGTATTTGTATTAAAGTTTACATGTATCTGTATTAATTGATAATTGAGTAAATGTTTCATCTGCTTCAGTAAGCCTAAGTAACTCATTTGAGATTGAATGCAAAGGTTGTGCATGTTTCCTCCACTCATGAATTGTTGTTGTTTCTTAAGTTCTTCTAGTGCCTCATTGCTTCCAATAATCTAACTTATTTTAAGGAAATTGTATTTGTTTTTTTTACTTTCGAAATAAAAAAATTGAATTTTTTTAATGCTGAAACGTAGTCAAAATATAAGTAATTACCTTACAAAATAGAAAAAAAACAAACTTTTGATTCTCCATATCTTGGAGATTATTCCAAAACAAAGGCGATTTACAACTGACAAATAATAGAAAATCTATGTTTTTATTACCGAATTGCAATGGACGAGAATAAAGGAATCACTGTAATACATTTCAATCTACTTTGCGTTTGTAGCTATCTTACTAAGGTGTGTCCATTCAACGTATTTAGTTCTGTGTGTGTGTGATTGCCACAATGTAATTCCGTTGACTTTCAAGGGTCTCGGTTCATACCCGATTCCGTGTCTCTGAGATCTTCTATCGATCGCGTTCTTCATTCATAACATTTGCGCCACTGACGGCGCAGAGCATCACGGGAAGAGAATTGACGCTGCGGTCCTGAGAGAACGTCCAGAATTCGGGAAGGCTCTCTTTCACCCTTCATTTTCATTCTCCTGTCCCTTTCCCCTTCTTTCTTTCCTTCTTCGTTGGCGAAAGAAGGTCTGGGAGACCACGTCTCACCCAAGAAGCTCGGTCTCCCGTCAGCAAAGACGAGGCCAGAAACAGACATCAGCAGCCAGGCCTCGCCGACATCTTTAGCCTCGGATCTGGTGAGTGATAAATCGATTTTGCTTCTTCTTCCTGTACAGACATGGAATTTTCCTCCGATCGATACGAAACAGAGTCTGTACACCCATCACTCTTCTGTGTTTCAGTCTGAAATTCCTGTAGTCAGTTATCTAAAGGGAATATTCTGTTCCCAGTCTCTCAAGTGTTGATGCAGAATCGTCATTTACGATGACAAAACATTCCCATTTCTAATTACCACAACATTCTTACAGCTTCCTTGCTTAAAGCATTCTTTAAGATTCTATTTTCATAGATTCAGCTCCATTTCATCTGTACGTTATCGGTAAACATTAATGTCTAGGTTCGGAAACAAAAGAAAAACACTTCAGCTTTGAATATTTAGTTCCTTATTTCAATGATAGCAAATCTCAACAAGAGTTGCATACAACAAAAACAAAACTACTCAATGCTTGAAGAAAAAGATGATGTGACCTAAGATTAATGTAAATATCATGAAAAACAACAAAACCAGCATTCTATTTTATAAACCAGCAAGTTTCGTAAACATCACGGAAAGCAAACCTCGATAAATCCATATGAAATTAGCAAATTTATTTATTTAAAGTGAGGAATTGTGTTGCTATCATAATTATCTATGACTCTTTTATAAAAATTCTAAATTGTAATGTTTTTTGCTAAATAGTCTGTAAGGATAAAGATTTTATAAAAATTAATTTGATTTAAAAGTTCTTAAGTGGATCAAAATTACTAAAGGCAGTTCAATGGACACAAATATCTTTTCTTAGTTTTGATAGTTTTGATGGTAGTATATAGTATGTCACAAAAGATTAAATCTATAGCTTTATATAGTATTAAAAATATGGAAAGTAGTTAAAATTAGCTTTATGTTACATTATATAAATCTTGATACAAACTTCTTCTACTAATATTTATAAATTTTACCCACACAATATATCGACTGTAAATTTTTCCAGTCTTCCTCAGGTATAATGCATATGTATGATTTATGTAATGTATACATAACTTGTGTATTATAGTTTTAAGCTAATTATTATGAATTATTAAAATTTAACCATTTTCAGGCTTTTTTTATAAATATAGGAAAAGTTTTATAATATTTATATTAAACATTTGCACATTTAATCTAATTAAATACAAAATCATTTTCCTTCATCCAATTATGAAATATTAGCTTATTTTATACACATTAAAACCACAATTCTTAAATTTCACAAAGCATTCCAGCGGATAAACAATTAC
>JAFIDM010045382.1:27916-59080 GCA_023159025.1 Thereuonema tuberculata
TTTTTTTCGTTAACTTTATGAAATGTTAATTCAGAGTGGTTTTGTGACGTCGAAAATAATAGCAAAACATTTCAGTTTATTTAGGATTTATGTTGAATATTGTTTTGAAATATCCTGTCAAAACCTTTTGTTTGGAGGATAATTTGGTTTTTGCTTCTTTCACCGGAAAAATAAAGTTTTGGGAACCTTGAGATCAACTGATCAATGTTTCGACAGATATCGAAGAATTTTCATCAAAGGAGGATAAGGCGCTTTGCCTAGTGACGTCAGCAGTTGCTAGGAGACCTTAGCACAGCTGCCGAAGCCTTGTAAGACAAGAATGCGATGAATTCTCGTGAAAAAAGAATTTCAAAGAGTTCTTGGCATATGAAGAGAAAATATTGGAAAATGAGATGTAGGTTATTGGAAATTACAAAAGTGGAGGTGTCCACTTAGAAGGTTGTGACTCTTGAAGCATGTAAACAATGTGAGTTGAAAATCATTTCACTTTGCTATCAAAAATAACAAAGTATTAGTAGGAAATTCGATGTTAAAAAAATGCGTAATTTTCACAAGATATCTAGACTGTACATGAACAGGAAACTTGGACAGCTGCTTCGTCCGTAATAAGCCGAATTAGCCAGCTCAATAGGTAGCAGAAATTTGAAATCTGTCTCTGGAACTCTCGACAATGGTATCTCTTTTAAAAAAAGAATATGTGATCAATAAAGATATAAAACTTTCACCAGCATCTGTTTGACACAAAAAAGACATTGAAATAAGACACACAGAAAATTAAGAAAGGTCCCGTTGCCTGATAAATATTATTATTCGATCTTAATAAGGCTGATTCGCGGTTTAAGATTTGATATCAAGTCTAAACTCTGAAAATGTTTCTTGTCTCCATCTTTTTTTTCCTGTTATTTACCAAATGTAAGTGTTATTTACCAAAAGTTATCACAATGGATTCTGCTAATAGTTAGTGAGATTTATTTATGGAGTCTTTTCTCTGCTGTTGCCATGTTCAGTAAGGATGTGTCTTACACTGCAACATCGGAAAAACCTTAATGATGATCTAATGTCCTGTGAATAACGAGAGTATCTCGGGATTCTTCTGTAAAATTCAGCGGACAGTGCCTCTATTATTATTATAGAGTGTCTAAATAATAAATGGAAGCATATTGTTTATAACTCATTGTTCATTCTTAACTCTTCGCCTGATATTTAGTAATTAGTTATCTGATGAAAAGGCACCATTTTCACCAAATCTATTCAAAATATCTCTGCATAACTTAAACACTGAAATTGGTTATTTTTGAAATAACCATGCGAAATAGATAAACCATGAAATAAATAAACATGTGAATACAATAATATCCCGCTTTATGACAATTCACTTTCCAATGCTTCCAATTGTCACAAACTCATTTGGCAAAGGATTGGATGAACCTAAAACCCATCGAAATGGAAAAGAACCAAGGGAAAACAGCCGCGAATCGAACTCTGCCCCTCCAACCTTCAATAAAGTACCGTTTGAGTTATCGATCCAAATTACGCTCTGTGATTCCGTCACTATTGTACAATTTCTAAATTTTCATTTTCTTTTTTTCTTGCACGAATAATTAAATAAAATTAACTTAACATTATGTGGTCCTTTACCGGATTCAGTTCGAGTTTCTTTTAGTTCCACTGAACTACAACAGATGCATTAATAATTAAAAAAATGGTAGTGCTTTTCAATCCAACGATTTTCACTTAACGACAACGGTCTGGAACCTAGTGTCGAGTATATCTTTAGATAAAAATGAACAAAATTGTCGCAAATATATCTTGAAGATAAACGTTTGTGTGTGTATATGTGTGTGTAACAAGTACTGTTGTGATACGAAGTTGTCCCAAATGATCAGGGAGAAAAATTCCATAATTTCTTCTGGCTGTATTCATTTGTTCTATTTGGTTTTTTACCTAAATATTCTCTTAATGTGTGCACAATATAAGAACATAGGAAGAATATATATATTCTGATTTTCTGGAGAATGTGGGTGGCAGGGAAACCAAGCACCGCGACCTGTAGATCTATTGTACTATCCCACGGAAATAAGTACACACGGAGAGAAAGACTGAGAAAGTATGGTGGGAGAAATGCAGGAGAAACGGGAGAATCCCAAGAAACCTGCCCAGCGCGGATCATCCACCATCACGAAACCCACATGAGAACCGAACCTGATACTGAGAGGCCAATGTCTTAGTGACAACGCCAACCGCGCGGCTTGGAGACAGGAAAACATACATTAGTGTTATCTATTGAAGATGGGCATTTTTTTTGCTGATAAATATTTTTTTTTTACTTCGTTTTTGAAAGAAAGAAGAACGGACAGACTTTCCTTTTCAGAATCATTTTATTTTCAAATATGCCTTAGAATATCACTTTTCGTAATTACTTTAATATTTAATCCTATTAAAGCAAAATAAAAAAGAGCATTACATTTTTTTTGAAACCTTTCAAATGAAGACTTTTTTCAACCAACGCTGGCAAATTGCAGGATTATTAGGGAATGTTTTTGGTTTTCTGTCGTCTTTTCATCCGTTCTGATGCGATTACGTAACGTACTGGCCTCAGCAATTGACGTCAATCAGGTGGTTCTGTGGTTCTCAGATAGATTAGTGGTAATTCGATTGTGCAATTTGAACCCTGAGAAGATTCTCAAAACTTCTTCAAACATTGTTATTATTATAATGAGCTTTAAAACTTAATCGTCCATACGTATAATTAGTAATGCACTTCAGAAATTATTAATATCAGAATAATTATCTTTCTGGAATAAGATATTTTAATACAAAGTAATGACTTTGGCAACAAGGGTTGGACGAAGGAGGTTCCAATTATCTCTTCGAAGTCTGAAAATATTGACTTAAAATTATTGATCATTTTTCCTGTTTGCTAAGTTTATTTAGCTTTGTCGTATTTGTCTTATACCAACCTAAGAGAATATTTGGCTAAAAAACAAGAAAATATTTTCTGGTTTTCTGATTTTTGTTCCTGACTATGTCTATCCCACTTAGAACAATTTTATATCCACATAGTATACTGTCACATACGCACACAAAAAAAATGCTCATCTTCAAGAGACAATTGTGAGACTTGCTCATTTTAACTATCCCGCATTGTTTTCTGAAATATAATAAATAAAATATTCTGATATTTCAGAAAACAATGCGAGATAGTTAAAATGAGCAAGTCTCACAATTACAGTCGGACCTCGATATAAGATCACCCGCATATAAGATCACTTTTCTTAAGTCCCGGCTCATTGAATAGGAATTCTATGATATGGATTATCGGATATATGGTCAGGTCTTAAATACCATAATCGCATATAAGGTCACTTTTGTCTGTGATTTCAGAAATGTTCACATATCTGTGTTAGATGCAATTTTTTATATTCATAAAAGTTGGAGCTTGGTGTCAAACACATGCATTTCAAATTGCTTTCGACTTGCTGGTTTTCAATTTTCTACAAATAGTGTGGCTGATGATGAAGAATTCCTTTAGCTGTGTTAATACAAGATCTCAGAAATCGTGGCTGTGCTATAGAAGGGGAAAGTGAATACGTGAGAATTGATGATGAAATTGCTACCACTTCTCAAGCTTCGATTTCTGAAATTGTTTCGCATGTTTTAGATTCCAATGCATTAGAAAGTGATGATAACGACAGTGATACTGAAAGTGAAGCGGTGACACAAGCAAAAGCGCTCAGAGCATTAAATGTCGTAAGACATTTTTTTACAAGCCATGAGGGAGCTGAAGAACATTTTCAGAAACTACAAAACTTAGAAAACATTGTATAAAAGATGAAACCAAAATCGCGACATTCCTGTATTATGGATTATTTTAAGTAAGGTCAGTTGTACATCAGTACTTTGCTTGATCATACTAGCACTATTTTAATACAACTTTACTCGGAATTAAAATTTTTAAAAAATAATTTTTTTTCTGATTCCATTAATTTTAATTGGTTCAACTAAATTAAAAAATTATAATTATAATTTATAATTAAATAAGCTGATATTTTTGTACGTTTACAAAATTTTACAAAGAATTATACTGTGTTTATATAATGCTGATTTATTGACAAATGCGTATGAATCGGTTATAAGGTCAACCCGCTTATAAGGTCACTTTCGCAAGGTCCCAAGGGGTTATCTTATATCGAGGTCCGACTGTATATTAAAAATTAGAATTTTAAAAAAGCAACCGTTATAAAGTGCAATTTACTATTAATATGTTATTATATTTATAACTCCTTCCTCTTTGATCAGAATCTACTCCTAACCTAAAATAGGCACTTAAACAGTTAATCAATTTTAATATTTTTAATAATCATTTAATAAAGAATCATTAGTGTTATTAATAAATTTGTTAATAATAATCAGTGATTTAACAAACTACTATTAATCGGACAGTGAAGATAGTTAAGTTACAGAGAAAATTCCATCAATTTACAAACTGTTGCTATTCATTTCACGTTTGCTTTTTTAGGAAATTTCGTCTTACATCAATCGTTAGGAAAAAAAATAAAATTCGTTAATTCCAACCTGTAAACTTAGGCAAGAATTTTAATATGTGGATTGAAAACAAGCAATTTCATTAAGAAAACTAATGCTATCTTTTTATTGATATTTATTTTCGTTATGCAATGTAATAATCAAATTTATGTTATTATTTCTGTCTTAATAATACGACACCTGTACCACAGTAGTATGCGTCATGTCCTTGAATTAATTTATTAGAAATATTATATGTTTAAAATAACTGTATTATTTGTTATTTTTTTTATAACTTATTATTATAAAATATATTTGAAATGATTTCATAGAAATTTTTTGATATTTTATTTCTTGTTATTTTATTTTTTGATATTTGGGGTCATTTAGCCAATTAAGAAAGTTATGTTCAGAAAAATTTTGTTTAATTTCTAAATAATTTGTTAAGTAATCAAACCACAACTAGATCCTTCTTTTTTAATAAACTTGTACTTAGAAGATGCAACTAATCAAGCATTACAACTTAACTATAGTAGAACCCCGGAAATCCGAACTAATTGGGGCTGTGGTCTGTTCGGATTCGGAAATGTTCGGATTAACCGAAAAAAAAATGGAATCTCCGAATCCGCGATCAACGTCTTGCCCACCCCTGTTCTATACGATATCTTTCTGCAGCCCTCAGTTTCGTTCTGCGACATTGTCGCGCCGTCGCTTGATATTCTGCTTTGGGGGTTGGCTTTTGTTACCGATAGTCTACAATAATGTTGCTTTCCGCTAAATACTAGCTTAAAAACTTTTAATAATATGTACAGTGCTATGATTAAATACTGTACTTCCTGTATATTGCGAGTGAGATTTAAATTTTTCCTGCATCATAGATTTTGTTCGGATTATCCGGAATTTCGGATTTGGGGCATTCTACTGTATATCTTATTTAAAGCAAATTTAATAGTTGTCATCTCACACTTTCAGAGGAATAATAAGTTAAACTCAGTTTTTAATTTGACTATTTACTGTAAGTCAGAAAGCGAAGGGAAGTATGATACACCCTTTCGATTTCCCTTCTGAAAGATAATTCGAGAAAAAAATGATAATGAGAGATAAAATAGCAGTCAAACAAATTGATTTATTGCACAAGAGAGCAGCTTTTTTTCTAGATACCTTGATCAGGGAAATCCCCGTGAAGGTTATTCTTTTTTACATAACCTGAACTGAAACATCAAAGTAACTTTGTTGATAATAAATTCATTTGCAATTCTGATAATAGAGTTAGATAATCTTTGTTATCAAAGATTTTACATTCCTAGAAGATAAATATGATTTCATTTAGATTAAATATCTATTTTGTTACTTTTAATTGTTGTTAAGAGAACACTGTGTAAAAATACAAAACAAATAACTAACACGAAGTTCAAAGGCCTACTGTCGTAACAAGTTTTATTTTTTGTGAAAAACATTAAAAACGAAAATAAATAATACGGATTTAAATATATATTTTTTTTAGACAATAGAAAATGTGTACAAATAGAATAAATTTTCCATTTTTTTGAAAAAAGTGAGTTAAATCCGATTTACTCATTGCTAATACGGATTATCCGACAATGGATTAATGTTCATTATTTAAGACAATGAGAGATTAACAGAAATAGGATAAAGATGTTTAAAATTCCAATGATTTCCAGTGGAATTTTTTTCTAGTTCTGATTTCTCTATAAGAAAAGATTCCATATGTAAAAACGAGATCGTCCCCAGATCTCGAAAATAAACATACACATGCAGACTCACATGTTACTTGAAAACTCAATTTTGAAATAGTTTCTTTGTTGCTACGTCGCAACAAAAAACCGAACACAATCATGATGGGTTTTAACCAACGCCCCTCCAATCATAACCACTGTTACAAAGTAGCTATTTTCTAAGTGCGAAATCAAATACCAGTAGATAAGATATATTTTATCATTAAACTATCAAAATTGCAGATTTAAATAATTAAAACTTTGATATTTTAGGTTAGCTTATATAAAAATTACAGACACGGGGTTTTCCTTGGTTATTTAAGCGATAAAAAAAAATTCCTTTCTGTTGTGCAATTGATAAAAACAATCACAAAAATCATATTTTATCTTTTTGGTTATCTCTTTTTTGAAAGGAGTTATGCAATATTTTATAGATTACAAGAAGCAAAAAAAAAAAAAATAGTTGACTAGAAGTTTTAGTGTCTATTTGATGAAGGGGGTTAAGGCTTTTTAAAAGTTCCATATTCCCTCCTTTATTGGTAGGGTCAATTTAAAGACTGTCTCTGCGATAACTCTTTGGTTTATATATTTGTTCTTTTCATATTTTTACATTAATTTGGCTAAGCTCCGCCAAATTTTATACTTTATGATTTTCTATTTTTTCATTGACTCCCTCTTCATTTTGTTTTTAATGGAACTGTCTGAATTAATTTTTATTCATCTGCTTTAATTTAAAGGCCTACTATTTTTTTTTTATTATTTGTTATTTATTTTCAGAGCAGCTTTTTCTCAATTTTATGTTTATTTTTATTAATGTTTCTTTGTCATTGTGTTGATTATAGGCCTTGAATCAGTTTTCATTAATCTTTTAATCTTTTTTCTTTATTTTTTTGACTTATTCCATTAGAAATAAACAAAAAATTTTCTCTTTCTGTGTTAACAAATAAACCATTTGTTTCTGCAACTAATACTATGAATACTTAATGTCTTTCTTGTTCTAACATCAGTTTTGATCCAATGCCAATCCCGAATGTACTGAGTAATCGAGAATAAATTATATTCCAGATTAGATATTAATGTAATATGTGTCTTATCTTAATAGAAAGCAATAGAAAAAAAAAAACAGATGAAGAATGAACTGATAGGGTTTCTTTTTAGAATATAAGTTTAGGCAAGAGCTTTACCAGCCTGTTGGCAATCGTTCTTCAAGGTGATTTCTTACAAATAAAAAAATATTGAACATGAATTTAAAACGTCAGTTACGCCAAATACTGTTCTACTCTGGTGTAAATAGGTCCGACAATACTTCATCCCTTTTTGAAATTTTAGATCCTTCATTAAAAAAATCTTATTTCGTGTTTCAGCTTTTGCCCTTGACTGGTATTGCCAATATCTAACTAAATCTAACCTGAAAAACTTGTTGTTGCTAAGTTCGGGAATTTTCTTTATGGCATTGTTTGTTTTATTGTAAATTTTTCAGTTTTTGCGTTGAAAAGAAAAGAAAATTTGCAAGAGACGAACTTCTTAGCTTCGTGAATCCCTTTTTTTGACTATAAATTATTCCGCTTAACAGGATTTGATTCACTGTTTTAATTTATAGAATATAAAAAAAAAAAAAAATGATTAATAAAAATTGACTGATTCAGTTTAAATTGTGTTCGGATTTTTAGGTTGAATAAATTACTTAATACACATACGTTGAATAAAAACTGTGTTAAACTACTGTATACACCCTGTCAACACGACGGAATAACAATGTGATGGCTTTTAGTTGAGATAGAGTATTTGTCCGTCATTTGTAATTTCATTCGTGTCGAGAAATGTCTCCAACGACTCTTCAGTTAGTTTGCTATCTAATGCTCATCTGGTCTGCCCATGTAACAGGTTAAAAAATGAACATTGAAATTTAGATTTTAATCTAGTAGGCGAAAATTAATGAGTTATTTTTTTTCTCTGGCTCTTCTCTCATTGCGCCACACAGAGAGCATGATAAGAGATATTTAGCAATAATTTGAATGTAGTTCCCGTGGCCGAATGGATAAGACATCTGATTTCGTCGAAGACGTTTTATTGCAAAAATATTTCTATTTTCACAGGAAATTAAGATTATTTTCCAAAAACTTAGTGCGTTACAGAAGTGCTTTAGACACAGACAGATCTGGAAAACTACATAAGAGATTTATAATAAAATAAATGAGCTAATTGTTTCGTTCATTTTATTGTAAATTTATTATGGTTTTTGAGCAATATATGTGTGTAATGTATTTATTCAACTTGATTAATAAAAATACATAAAGTAGTTGCTTGTTTGTTTATTTTTTGAGTCTACTTTATTAACGTGAAACTTATCACACTCAGATGTGGGTGTTCACTCCCTTTCCAATAACTCTGAATCGTTGAATGGATCTTCTACAAACGTAGTATGCACATTTGAAGCCTGAAGAAGACGTTTTAGCTTTTATATTTCAAATCTTTAGTAGGTCAGTGTCTGTCGAAATATTAACACGAGAATAGCATTGGAATGTAAAGCATTCATTTTATCGTATTTTTTTGATAATTCTTCAGTGTTTTAAGTAAATTTTTTATTTAAGTAAATTTTACGTCTGCGATTTTTGTTTAAAAAAGTCCTTTTTCAGCCTACACACAGTTTAAAAGTGTTCTTTATTGACCAGAATTTTTTTTTCTAATGTAATTTTCCTTATTTTGAATGTTAAGCCTTGAAAATGTATGAAATATCATCCGAGACATGTTGACGATATTAAGAATAAACACTCCAATTTCGACTGGATTTTGTTTCTGACATTGACACATTTTAACTTCATTGTTCTGATAAAAAAAAAATTAAAAAAAATCTTTATTTTTTTTTTAAGTAAAGAGGAAAAGCTTCTATTTACTTCCAAATCATAATATGTGCCAAATGTAGACAGTAAATTTTTTTTTTCATTTTATAAAAAAAAAAAAAAATAAGTCCGTGTTTTTACTTAATTTTGTGTAAATTAGTATAATTTACATGGTTTAGCTACTAGCATTAATATCCATTGCTTAAGATCCGTTGTTGGGGTTCTAATGATTTTCAATGGAAATTCTTGATAAGGAGTCATTTGGAAAAAAAATTCAAATATAAAATAATATCATCTCTAAATAGGCACGTCAAGTTTCAAGATTCACCCAGTCGTTCAAAAATTATTAGTATGGAGGAGGCACACACACACTGACATGAAGATTTGATAAGCCTCACTGACCTTGGAAAGTTAGCTAATTATTTATATTAAATCCCTCTCTCTTTTAAGATATTCTCGATCACAGTTTCCTCTACCCTTCCTATCATGATAGAGCATAACTGTCACGTTACCAACCCTACAATCCACGTGCGTTTCAATTTGGAACACAATGGAGGCATGAAAGGGAGCAGCTGTCTTGGGAAATCCCTCAACGGATAGGAAATGTAATGTTTACTTCAAGTTTCATTTTGTTTTTTATTTTTTTTTTCCTGGAACGGCTTCCAAAAACAACATCATCTTCCGGCGGTGAAACTAAAAAAGGAAAACTAGGCCTAATTCTTTGAAAACTCAAGACTCGGTGATAGACACAACAAACACGGATGCAAAGGTATTGGTTTAATCTTATGTTCTTTATTTGCTCGTAAACTAATTTTTGATATTGTTTATTGTATTCAAAGGTAACTAAAAGTAAAAACTGTACAGTGTTACCTCCTTTAACGGACACCCCGAATACCGGACACCTCTAATTAGCGGACATTATTGCGAGTCCCAGTCCCTTAAAATAGGACATTCCATGTTATCCACTCCGAATAGCGGACACTCTGAATAGCGGACAGCTATTTTAACTATAAATTTATTTTTTTTCGATTAACATTTCGACAAACACATCGTGGTTGTATTTACATCAGTGTCCCATACATTGATACATTGTATCGTTGTCCCATGATTCAATGCACGAATCTGAGGCCCTTTTTTTCACTGTAGTTGCTTTGTAAATATCAATACCTCGGAAAGCTATCCTATAAACGTGTTGATTAAATTTAGTGCGAATTAATATGGCGTCAAAAAGGAAGAGATTGGCACTGAAAGAAAAAATTAATGTTCTTGAAGTTGCTGAAAAGAAAAGCTGAGTGTGCGTTGTCGTGCTGAACGTTTTAAAGTTGGAAAAACTCAGATAAGTGAACTTTTGAAGGACAAAGATGAGATTAGAAAAATGTGGATGGTGAAGTCAAACGAAAATTCGAAGAATTTGAAGTTTCGTAAAACTGAAACAAGAAAATCGACCAAGTGGTGATGGTTCCGTTTTGCTCTTGCAAAGAGTATTTCTTTAAGCGGGGTTTTGCTTCAAGAAAAAGTCAGAGAAGTCGCTCAAACTTTCTATATACTGTAATTAATTTTATCATTATTAATATTTTAAGTAAGACAAACGGATTGGCACTCATTTAAAAAGGAATATAGAAAATAGTTGCAATTGTTCATATTTTCTCGTAGGGCAATGTTAATTGTAGAAATTTAAGTAAGATTGTACGTAATTTTTCATTAAATGACATGCTACAAGCTAAAAAAATGAAAAAAAGATAGTCCTCCCCAATAGCGGACACTTCCGGTCCCGTGACTGTCCGTTATTCGGAGGTAACACTGTACTAAACAGAAATATAATAAGCGCAGTCTAAAAATCAAGTCTAAAATGAAATATAATAAGCTAAAATCTAAATATGATCAGTGAATGAATAGGTAAATTCGTTTATTAGAATGCTATTACATTTGAAAAACATCAAAACGATATTATACCTTTATAATATTTGCTTCATCAAATATATATTTAATTCATATTTAAAATTGGTAGATTCTAATTATTTCCTTAATCCCATCAGTAATTTACTTGGGAGGGGAGATAGGGTAAGGCGCATTCAGGCAAACCGGAGAATTCTGGAAAAAGATATCTCAAAATTATTTCCGATTTTTTTCTTCTATTTTTTCATTGAAAGAGAAGGGTTTGAAGCGGCTTTTTAAACACTAGATACAATCCATCTGACTCAGATGATCTTTTATGTATTCTCAAGTTGTTTATTACTTTCCTGGCCTTTTAACCTACGGATAGCTCTAACTGAAGAATATACTTAAGGACGTAAACGAAATCACGATACTATAGAGTAGTACTTTCAATAGAGTAGATTGTGTTGTTTTTTTTTTAAGGTAAATTGTGTCTTTCTTTTAATTAAGTGACCTATCCTTTTCTGTAAGGTATTTTTGGTATCTCAACATTATATGCTAATTAACGGCTATTTATAATTCCAATCTTATTCTCTATAATTTATAAAACAGATTATAAATACTGAATTGTGTATATTTGTTTATGTATCTCAGGCCAGCAACACTTATGATGCAACCTTCAATTTTGATATTTTTTTTTATCTTTTTTTATTTTTTTTTTATCTTCACCAAGGTTAAAAATACTCAGTGTGTTGGAGTGAACGACCCTCTCTATACAAACAAAGAAAAAACAAAGGCCCTGTTGCAATGTAAGACGTCTGTTTACTCTTGAACATAGGGAGAAACCCATTTGCTTAAAAGAAACCCTCTCTCACGATAAGGATAATTTTTTCAGGCGTTTTTTATTTGGAAATTGATAAACGTAAGTTCAATAAATGATGAGACTTCGTCTTAAGCTACTCACAATACTTTCGCCTGAATTAATAAACTATGATTTAACTTTCTCATAAATATGCATAATTATTATTAAACAATAGAAAAAATAGTTCTATTGTTTAACTAGAAAATAGAACTATTTTCTAGTTCTATTAAAAGTATGAATGAGTTATTTATTTGATTAATTTAAAATATTTTATTTATTTACTTAAATTTGATAGGAAAATTAGATTAAAATGGACTTCAAAAAATAAACAAAGTAAATAAGATTTTTTATTACAAAATTTACATTAAAAAACAAAGTATTTTTTGTTTTCATTTTTCCATGTTAAATTCTCCTTCAGACGCATCCTAGGGTCCACCTGGCCCTCTGTAGAATGGGTCCGGGTTTCTTTCCCGATGTACAGGCGGATGAGCGTTGAGCTGACCACCCGATTTCATCTCAATCCAGGGTCAATGAAACGATGGGAGCTTTAAGAGCTGTCATAGATGTATTGCGGGACCTTACCAATTATATTTACTAAGTGCAGTTTTGTTTTTGTTCTTTAGTAAAATTAAATACTGGATTTAATTTACTTATTAAAAAAAATATCAATACTTTAAAATATAGGAGCAATACCTTTTAAAGCTTTAGTTCAAAGTCATTGTAATATCTTTATTCAGAATTTTAAAAACCGAAAGACGATCTCCTCTAGAGGATCCTAGTAAAAGTTTATCGTTATTACTGCAATTCAAATACAAAAGAATGAGATGTTTTAATAATATAGTTAGAATTTATTGAACCAAAACAATATGGCAATGGACCCGAGTGACGTGAGATCACAATGCAAATTTTTATCCTTTTTTTTTTTTTTTTTTTAGAAGATTTGGGGGGGGGGGGGTAACTTTTAAACAAGCAAAACACTTTTACTTATTTTTTTCCATTAATTTTCCATGTAACGATCTATTGTTGATTACTTAACAATCCTAGTATGAACTTCCTTTTTCTGTTTACGCGTTTAACAATAAAGTAAAAAGAAATTACAGTCCCTATAAGTTTTAGAGGTTAAAAAAAAGGCCCTTAGGTAGACTTTCTTCTATTAGATCCACCACTAACTATCAGTAAACAAGCTATGTTAGCTAACTAATATTGGAAGATAAAAAATTTGAAATTTGACCTGTTATCTAATATTTATATTTTAATTAAAGTAACTTAATATTAAAAAACAAAGTCGAAGTTAACTCGTAGTTATTCAATATTTCTTACAGCTTTTCCTTAACTGATCTCATAAATCTTCTGTCGTGAGATCCACTTTTTCGTAAATTATTGTTTAAAAGCATTTCACTGTTTTGTTAGTTACTGTTACCAGAGTTACTGAAAACTGTTTTACTAACTAATACTTTTAACTATTGATCTACTGTTGCTGAGGAGAGTTCAGCGAAACTTGGAAATTATTACAACTTTACCAAATAGTAATCTAAATTGATTTTTTTATTACCTACTTTTAGCCTAATTTTCTAAGAAATTCGAGCTCCGTAAAATCAATCATGTGTTTGTGAATCTTCTCCTAATAACTTACGAACCACTGCGTAGATCTTCTTCAAATTTGGTGTGCATATTTAAAGATTAGTATCATCTATTTCTCGTAGGTCGTCCTGTGCTGAGACCTCGAATTATAGGAACAATCTTAATCCCCACGATGCCAGATAATTCCTTAATCCCTTAAACCATGCACCACGCATCAATATGTCTAAAATTAATCGGTTTTAGTCAACTTAAACAAGTAATGTTGATTTCATTATTTTTTTTCCAGAAACTCTTCACTGTTTGCGTTTCAGCAGTGAATTATTATAATTAAAAAAACGCAGGCTTATCGTTGGTGTCGTTTTTACAATTTAAAAATAAAAAAAGCAACAAATAAATGTTATGCTTGATACATTGACGCCAACACACATAATTAAATAAACATGAGTACAATTAAAAAACGACCGGTTTCACTAGCGGATCGTCTAGCATCCTCAGGTGAATATAACCAAGAATGTAACCTCATCCTCAATTGTAATTGTTTGTGCAGACTGTAATTAAGGTTATATCACCCCCCCCCCTTTGTGATATTGGACGGTGCCTTCCTGAGGTCTCATGGGATTGGCTGTATGTTAATTGTCTTATGTTAATGCGGACTTATTCTAACAGCTTTAAATTCTTGGACCACTTGGTTACATTCACCTGAGGATGCTAGACGGTCCGCTAGTGAAACCGGTTGTTTTTTAATTGTACATATGTTTATTTTTAGCCTAATTATGTGTGTTGGCGTCAATGTATCAATCCTAACTAATTCTACATACGTTAATAAATTTTTAATAAATATTATTTATTAATAAATGTTTTTTATTTGTAATACGGGGGAGAGAAGACAACCCTTTCATGACGTCATTCCGATAGAACCTTGAATAAGATTCTAGAATTTACTCATAAATAAAATTAAAAATAAAAAAATTGCATATACAGTATATATATTTAAATTATCATTATGAAGTAACTTTTATTAATTAAAAAGGTTCAATTGTAATGTAAAAAAAATATTAGACATTCACTGGGAATAATCAACACCGGATGATAGACAAAAACTGAGATTAAAATGAGAAAAATCAACTACTTCAAGGGGAGAACTCTAAAAATGTTTTATGATGAATGGAAAGCCTTTTGATTCAAGCTGAGACACCTGGGACAGCTGTTTTGAGCTTATTCGTCCGACCTCACCCAGAAGCAAGCTGTAACCCGAAAGGCGTACGAGGGGAAGAATAATACATTCATGATAGCTGCCCAAAGTTTTCAATTCTATATTCGACTGTTGTTCTTTTTTTATTTTGCTTATCTTTAGTTTTGAAGGTCATTTGTCCCATTTATTTTAAAAAGAGGAATAATTTTTTATTTAAAAAAAAAAAAAATTTCACGTTTATTCAGTAAGGGGGAAATCCCCTAAAAATATTTTAATTTAGTTCAGGAAAAGGGGAAATCCCCTAAAAATGTTTTACAAAATGGGGATTCCTTCTTACATTGATAGGGGAAATCCCCTTTTTCAACCATATTAAAATATTAAAAAAATCGGTTTTATTTTTCTAAGTCAGGTTACGTCAAAACTGAGTAGAAAACAAATAAAATGTAAAAATAGAATTGGTAAAAACATTCGCCAGTTAGAACGATTCAGCAAACGATTCTTTTCTAATATCGTACTTTAATATGAATATCTAGTTTATTATCTTTCATAATAACAAATTATCTCGTATATTCGTTGTATTACAACGAGAAATGACGAGTGAAAATTGTAGGATGAAGAACACGTCTATGAAATATCTCCTAGGGTCCTTAAAAAGGAGGGATTCTTCACTTATTGTCATAGTTTTAATTTCATCTCATAAAGCTTTATTACGGTTTTGGTCACATGTTTACAGCCATCATCGTTTTTAAAATGAAAATCTTCCTCCATTTACTTTGGAATGTAATTTCAAGTCTGCTTAGTATGACTCTTCACCCCTCTTTATCTTGGTGGTTTCTTCACAACTCGAAACTGTGTATACTAGGAAGCTCAAATTTTAATGATAGCTCTCGGCGATCCAATGCTTCTATTCAATTTTTTGGGGGTAAAATGAAGTCAAGAAAAACGAAGCCTGAGATTAAAATCTCCTTTTTTTTCATTCCGGTCAACTCAAAATTGAATTTACATGACATTATTCCTATCTTGCTGTGAAAATAAAACTTCTGCATAAAGTGAGCGAGAATATTGTCCTTGGATTAACTGAGTGTGGGCTTTAATGAATTTGTAAGTTTAAGATTACCTGAGCCATTCACCATCTATGGAGGAAACGGTTTGGGAAGCCTTTGACTTTATTATTGTTATCAATCTTCATTCTGGAAGAGCGCCACAACAGCCCTGACCTCTAGCGTTCGGGCCGAAAAACAAAACCGGTCGAAACCAGCCGAAGTGGTTGAGCGGATATTTTGGATCGTCGCAAGCCGACTTTATTGGTCGACTTGTTCTTACAAGCATCTCTACAATGAGCAGTCAACTCAGTGTGACAAAGTGATTGATGGAGTCTCATCTCAGCCGCTAAAACTGACTCAAGTTCATCTCGTGCCTCCAATGTCACATTCATGGTTTATGACAATTTTTCTAGTTGACATTTCAAGGGCATGTAGGAAAGATTCGCTATAAAAATTGGAATCTCTTTGAATAATATATCTGAATTTAAAGAGATATTTTAACACTTTAATAATCCTGTTCAATTTTGAAATACTTAAAGAAAATGAAGACCTTTCAATGGATGCTGTAGTAGGAGCTCATTCGTGGAATATAATACGTAATTCACGTAGTTATGCCTTCGTTTAATTGGGTTTCTCCTATTTATCTACAATATTAAAAAAAGAAATCTCTGGCTTGATTCTGAATAGTTTGTATATTGTCGACGGAAATACGCTGGCGTAAATGAAACTTAAGCTATTCTTAATATACAATTGCTTTTGCTACTGGAGACTGTGTAGTCAGCGAAGAACAGTATCCTACTGGAACTATTTGAAACCCAGAATCTCCAAAAAAATGTCATTTTTTTCACAAAAAGTAGTAAACTGGGTAGCTTCGTTTATTTTTTTAATTGCGATATCGTGTTTTATTTTTTATTTTGCCAAAAAAAAGCAATGAAAACATTTAAAAGACTGCTATCTACTTAACGGAACGTAGCTGTTATGTGTTGTTATTTAGCTGTTACGAAAATTAATGTTTCTAATAGATATTAATGTAGATTTTAGACGACTCAAATGTAGATACGAAATTCTGCAATGAGAAGGATCTTTGATAATTCAAACTTAAACTTATATTTTAGATTTCAAATTTTTAGATTCGATTTCATCATGCATATTTCTATAATTACAAAATTTGGCCTGCAATTCAATAACTTCACTAATTCGATTTTTGTTTTCATTAATGTGGTGTGGACATAGAGAAAGAAGTCCAAGGGTGTTAAGTCAGGTATTCTTTCACTAGCGACACTCAGCGGCAGTTTCGTGAACGAAAATATCACAGTTAAAAATTAATCCTGATATCACATTCATTTTTATCCACAGGCTGATTTGATATTCTTCAAATTGATATTCTGAACTATTATGAATACATATTTTTATTGTGTTGCAACAGGAACTTATTTATTTTTATTACCTTTAGCCAAATCATATTCATCTGCATAATACGGCGATCGACATGACAATTCAACACTGCCGATTTAATTAATCTAGGCACGCTCATTCTTGCTCGTGCAGAATGAAATCTTGCTATCATTTATCAGGTGCACGTCATAATCCTTTTTTGATAACCGTCAAAAAATAAACTTCGAGCAAATGAATAAATAAATATTACTTTCCCTATAATATTAATAATTATTTTTCTAACAATTTCCACATGTAAGGATAATATAAATAAGGAAATAACAAAAAAAGATATCAATTCGTTATCGTTCAAGCATAATAAAGATAAAATTATCTTTCAAATCTAAAACTTTCATGGTAGATAAATGGAATGAAATTTAATCTCCTGTTGATTTCTTTAGAAGTGGACCCGTAGGGACCGGTGAAAAAAATTACAACCTAAGGAGTCTCCGAAAAATGTTGTTCTTACTGTCAATAAATACAAATCACAGAGAAATGCTTAAAATTTCTAAACGTATTTTAATTTAAATTTTTGGCTCGAGTTGTGAGAATATTCGAATTTTGGCACGTCAACTATATTTTGTTATTTCAAAGTAACCCTGTATTATTGTAGCCTTGTGAAAATTAATCGGTTTCCACGAATATTTTTAACTCTTAATTAGCGTTCCGAATGAGATTCCGGCAGTTTATCGTTATGGAGCAGCCATTGGCAGAGGTCCACCGAGTCCATTTCTACGATGGCGGGTGGTAATGGAAGAGTGCATGTGTACTCCCATTGCCAAATTGAGGGTGTTGCCAAACAACATCTCTCGGGTACTTAATATAACTCATAGGATGATTGTTGCGAATTTTTCCCGCCTGTAATTTTCCAGGGGAAAAGAGCTATTGGGCAGAGCCTCCAAAAAAGGGAAAAAGGGATGTAAACACAGAGAAATAGGGTTTCTATTATTAAGCCGCAGATGATGTAAGAGGGGAAAGACGAGATTATAAACATCCTTAATAAATGTCATTTTGAATCTCCCTATTAAAGACAACACGCAAATCGCGGAGTCCGTTACTATCAGTAAAACTATTTATCAGTCTACGCTGCTTCACGTGATTTGGTTAAGTTTGGCAAGACAAGGTGGTTTCTAAATTCAGTTTTAATTTTTTAGCGCAAACAGCGCATTTCTCAGTATACAGTAGATTCTTGAAGCTCACATGAGCAAAATAAGCGTTTACAGTGATGATTTAAATGCGAAGTAGAATCAATATTATGAATGAAATGTAACTATTTGAAGTAAATAAACCAACAATGTATGGAAGTGTTTTTAACTATTTCTTCCTTCCTATGCAAATGAAAAGATATCTATACAAAGTTAACTGTCTATATTCTCATGCTTCTTTGCACTAAAATTCGATAATGTCTATATCGCGTAAAAAAAAACCTGAATTAGTAACGGGCATACATGCTAGTTTGTAAATTATTATTAATCCTTTTTTAATATATCCCAATATACAGTAGCAGGGCTGTTTGGTCGGAAAGTTGCGAAGGCATTCGGCCATTTTAGACCAATTCTGCAAAGCGGAGAACTGTTATATTATTTTTTATTTAAGTCTACAGGTTTAGATATGATAATATAATCAGCATCAACTTCATTTCCCGCCAGGAACGACTTCTGATACTTCAAGACTGATATTATGCTATATAAATTAGGAACTTCGGTGTCTCAAGAATGATTTTATTTATGAAAATGAAAATAGTTCTTCTCTTTTATTACACTTATCTAAATTAAATTTTTAAAAAAGATCTATTTTTAAAATGTTAAAAATATTACTGTTTACACATATAATGAATATTAGTAAAAACAATTTACTTGATATAAAAACACGATCGATTTCGACAGGAGCTTCCTGTCTTTTTTCCTTGTAGTGAAAAATACAATAAAAAGCTCAACTTAAAACACAGCAACATAAAAAAAAATGCAAATAAGCATGGAAGTGGCGCCAGAAAGAATCCAATGGGGAACAACTACGTGACCAGAGTGAAAAGCCAATCATCGTCCATCTGGTGGATCTACTCGCACCATTCATGTGGGGCTTCAAAGAAAATAAACAATTGCACGTGGTGAGTTGATCAACGGCGCTAATGAAAGCAAAACAACACCAGAGATTGAATTTTTATTATAGATTTTAATCTTCAAATCTGATCTTTCATCAGTAAAATCCACCAAAATACAATTAAGTAATTGAATAAAACTAAATCTACAGAAAATAAAGTCCAACATTTGGGGAGCTTAGTTTCAAAACCCGCCATCTCCAAAAATTGCAAATTCCGAGCCAATGGAGTTTTTGCTAAGTTCAAATCAAACCCCGCCATTTGCATATAGTTTAACTTCCAAACCGCCTTAACAATGTATTGCGATACGATTTCGATACGAGTACTGTTTCAACGCCCCCCATGTCTACTGAGAATGCATTATCAAACTCCTATTTTCCTAATTTTTAATTTTGGAGATGGCGGGTTTTGAAACTAAGCTCCTCATTTGTCCATCGTACTGTGCTGATTGTTAGATTACTTCCGGTTACACTCAGCAATTAGACATATTCTAACAGTAAATTCACTAGGATTCAATCTTTTTTGTTTGCTTATTCTCAGATATAACTTACCTTTAACTATATATCCACAAGGTTATTGATGCATAATTCAGATTACAGACGGTAAGGGTTACAAACGAAAAATGATCTGAGAATGTCTTTACATCGGATTTGTATGTAAGGCGATTTCTGCTCGCCTTCCGCAGTGAGTAAGCAGTTTTCGAATTGCTGATTGCTGCTCATCAATCAATAATTTGTAGCTTATTTTTAAGATAAAATTTTCCAGTAATTAGGTAATATTTCATATTAAGAAACTGACTTGCCGTAAATTATCATTGGTTAATTATTTAACACGTACAATTGTCTTTACCTCTTCAGTTAACTTTGAACCTTACGAAACGGCGGCGTTAACCTAATTAGCCGTTATCAGCCAACCGTCGCCAAAGTAAACAAAAGATATATTAAGAAAAGTCACGATGTAAATATAGTTTAATTTAAGATACCACTTTTAAAAATAGCCTATAAATATTATTAGAAGGGTCTGACCCCAGCAGAACAAAATATAAACAGCTTTTAATCATTCTATTCCGTCTCTTCATTATGACGTCACTGGCGCTTAATCAAAACTAGGTCCTGAAATAAATAAGCCTAATAAAATAAGTACAGAAAATTATTGTAATTTGTGAGTTGTTGTTTTTGCAGCCCCAAGTAGTTGTATTTCCATTTCAAACTACTGCATTTTTTTTGTTTGAATGGTTGATCCTTATTTATTATTTTTTATTATTTTAGCTTCCTCTCCTATCACATGTCACTCTTTTACAATTTGCAGCCTTTACTGTAATTTGCCATTTTTATTATGTAAATTCTTAGAATACTCTCGATCATTCCAACCGCAAGTGAAGCGAGTGATGATTGTTACATGTGTTCATATCAACAGTTAAAAGCAATTGGAATTGATGATTTTTCAGTGATAAGTAATCGTAAGTTGTTATTATTAGCTTATTTAAACCTAATAAGCCTAATTCTGTTGTGATGAAGTTGAGGCTTCACTGTATTACTTGGTTGTCTTTCGTGCATAACTTCGATTGTTTCAAGTTTGGATTCAAGTTTTTAATATATCTCGCTCTCAAAACAGCTTTATTTACTTGTGACTTTCTGAATTAGATCGTAACTTACGATCAGATATTTATAGAAGAAAACAATTGTATCAATGGCAACCGCGAGATTATTATGAACCTAAAATAAGCCTAACTCAGATGTCTTGTTAACAGGAATTTATTGGTTGAATCATGACTTTGCTTTTGAGTCTTTTGAAATCCTTCCGTTTCAAAACAATTTACGACCCATTTATTGTTAAACTTGCCAACGTAAAAAACAAAACAAAAACAATGAAAGGCACGTGGGATTTTTTTTAAGGCAAAGTTTACATTTATTCAATTAAGGTTGGTTTAGTGGTGTTCATCAAGTCAGTCAATTTATGAGTGGGTGTAGCTTCTCTAATAACTTTTGAACCGATGGATGTGTCTTCCTGAAACTTGATAAGCATATGTAGGGGCTAAATTTTGATTTTCATTTTCTTTGTGGTTCCTTGTCGGGAAATTAAAGCAGCAAAAAGTCCCAAAGAAAACCTTTAGAATCAAAACAGTGGGTTTCTATCCATGTCTTAAGCAAAGAATATTAATATGCTTATTTATCCTTTTAATGTTTGCGCGAGCTTTAACGTGAATAAAATTAAATGGATTCAGTCAGTATTTGTGGAGATCATTATCTTTTTTTTTTTTTTGGAAAAATAGAAGAAAAACTGTATTGTTTGTATTCGTCGGATGTTACAATTAGTTTATATGATTTTCACATCAAAAATTAAAATGAGAAAAAAAAGTGATAAAATTTTAAGGAAAATACATTGTAAGCTCTTTCAGTAACTTCTTGGAATAGTAATTAGGGAAGAAGGGAATAAAAATTTCTGGGGATATTGTAATAATGGTCTAATATTCGTAATGCTCTTACCATGCTTACAATAAAGTGACTGATTGAATTGTATATTTTACTAACATGAGATAAAGTTGCCTAGTTATATATGATGATCTGACACTTGTATCTGTAGTGTAAAGTACTTGTGTAAATACTAGAAGAGCAGGTTCAATATTCAGGGGAAAAGGAAATCCTTCTGGTGGGTTCTAGGTTCACGACCAGCCCTGCTGTCAGGTTTTCCCAATAATAACAGTGAGAGGCCATTCGATACGTTCATCCAGTTTGTCTAAACTGCTTGGGGTCTTTATCTTCAATGCTGTCTACAGGTGAGATGTAGACAGGAATTAAGTTCAATAAAGTTCGTCAAAACTAAGCGATGAATTTCAAGAACTTGTTTCTGAAGATATTCACCAATAACTTACCTATAATCTAATTCGTTTATGAGAAAGAACGGATAAAATGAAAAGATTAGAATGATACAAAAAAGAATTGAAATAAAAGTAAAAGTTGAAACAATAAAAGAACGAAAAGCAAGCCGAATAAACAAGAAAACTGAAGAACTGGCGAAGAAAGAGGAAGACGAAGAACTGAATGAAGCAATCAAGTACAGACTGGCACCGACAATAGATATGAAAGAAACTGGGCGAAGATTTACAAGGATAAGAATATGAAGGAGACAACGAAGAAACAATGAACAAGTCAATAGAAATCGGTTATAAGCGGCTTCCTTTTAGTAAATGGAGTTTTCATGTTAACGTCAAAAGAAATTAAGGATGATAAAATATTAATCCTCTTATAGTGCGTGCAGTCGTCTATTGTATTTAACGGCTCCACGACAAGAATCCAATGAAAGTAATTCAGCTTTTGAATACTACGCCATTCAGAGTAATATAAAAGCTGTTAATACATTTATTCTAACATTTAATCGTTAATAGAATTCATTAAACAAATTCAAATTATAGAATTCCTATTAGAAAGAAATTATAATTACACTAATTGAGATTTAAAAATAGTTCCCGTAAAAAGTGCTTATTTGCAAATGGAACTAATTCTTGTTAATTTGCAAAATTGCTTTTACTTCTGTTTAAGATTAAAGCATCTAATATTTCCAACGAGGATGACGGTGATGTAGAAGCTCCTACGATCTTTAGTTTTAATTGATGCCACTCTTTCCTTAGTTTTCAAAGAAATAAATCTGATAAATTATTATTTTGGCTTAAGCGTGGGTGAAACCTCGGACCAGAATGATTGAGAAATGACAGGAAAACCCCTACACCACCGTCAGGGATCGAACTCTCCGCCTCCTAGCCGTTCTGTGACAGGATCTACACTTCGATTTAGTCCTAACAACATTAAGAAAAAAATCTTCAATATATTCAAATACTAACAAAGTGGGGAGCGGGAATGATCGACAAACAGAAAGGTTGATTGAGAACTTGATTTCAAGGTATATTCTCTTGATTGGTATAAATGAATAGAAAAACCGTCTTTTTTAAAAACAACATTAATAAAAATATTGATTTTCGCGTAGTATAAATAATCTTTATTAACTGGATTTAAGATTTACAGCAGCAAAGTAGGATATCCTCTACAAAAAATATCTACAAATAGTTTAACGGAAGCATATTTTTATCTGCTTATATTCCATAGTGAACGTAAGGTTTGAAATATTTGCACTCACTTTAATCCCCTGAATATTTTTCTTATCGCTTTGAGACCTGCTTTTAATTCTTCTTTTTTAAGTAATGTCCCATCACTCAAAGTCCATTACTCTATTTTGGTTCATTGTTTTGAGTCATTAGAGATTAATCCCCATTGAATGACTCACTCACATTCTGCTGATGAGTGGGTGACTGATTTATATTCGTCTTGGAAAATAACCTTGTTATCTGGACTTCATTTCCATAGCTAGGCCTAACTTCTTTTCTTTTTTTTTTTGTTGTTCTTTCTTAATTGGTGAACTCGATGAGTCTGAATCAGGAACTCAGCTATTTTTGTCGTTCCTTTCTCTGTCGTTACTGGTTCTTTGCACTGCTCCCATTTTTCTTCTCCTTTGCTTCTTGGCTCCACTTTGACCGGCCTCGACAGAGAGCGTTGCAAGTGATACGAAACCGATTCTAGCATTTCAAGTAACGAGCGGGAATAGCAGATTCCATGTCATAACATGCCTTGTAAAATAGGCTAAGCTCTTTAGATTGTTGTTATTTTCATAACCTCTGGTTCAAAATGGAAGCAATTTAATGCAACCCTTTTATATCACAGCTCTCTTTCATTCGCTCCCGCTACTTTTCCCGCTACTGACTGTGGATTATAAGTAAATTTGAATAAAAGATTGAAATGTAAGCAGATAAACAACATGAAATGGTTAAAACAAAGAAAATAGAGCTCTTTTTATCTAAGTTAACAGTACGTTTTATTCTAATGGGTAATACACTTATTATATGTCTTAAATCCCTTCCTGTTCCAAATTTTGAATCACTTATATGCCAATACATGATTCAAAATTTGGAACAGGCATGGATTTAAACCTTTTTTCATTGTTATTTTTAAGTTTTGAAAACAAGACTTTTTACTACCATTCCGCCTCTACACTCGCAACCGAAATTGTTTAACTGAATGGAATAACTAACATTCCTGACTTCGTTGTTCGCTGTTTCGCTTCTAAGACTTTTTTATATGTTGATTTTTCTCACAATTACAAGCAAATAAAGAACCACAACAAGAAATTTTTAAATGTATAAAGTTGGACTATCTGTTATCTGAAAGAATGCACGCCATATTTCAAAAAGATCGATTTTCTAGCTATAATTAGGAACATGGAGGCTCAGACAGACACACAGATATAGTGACTTCAAGATACTTATTTTTCTTTGGAAGTTAAGCTGAAAATCGTAACAACAGAAATAGGTTGTACAACGTGAGGATATTTTCAAAACTAATTTCGGAGATTTTTAATATAATCAAGATTTATTAATAAAAAGCATATTTTTTTAAAATACTGTATAATGTAATAAATCTATGTAATAGCCTCTTTTTGCATTTTTTATGCTTATTTGGTTAAAAAGGAAGCTAACTTGTTCGTTGGCGGGAAAGCATTGATATACATATTATAGTTAAAATTGTATTTAGTTACTTTTTGAGTGAATTCAAATAGAACAGAAAAAAAGGCTAATGTAGCTGTTAGTCATTTACATATTTCTTAATTAATTTGTTCTACATTTATTTAAACTTACAGCAGTGAAATGAGTCATTATTCATTTCAACTAATACTAGGAATTTGAGTAATTCTGTCCAGAAACTTATGTCTCTAGCAACGCAAATCTTAAATTCAGATCTATTTAAATCTATAAATTCTAGAAAAGTCTAATCCAATCCCAAATCTAAATCTACTCCTATCCTACTAATTTCGAAATATAAAATGTCTAAACAGAAATCAAATGACAGTGTTGTCTACTGTTTGATTTAATCTATAAACAGGGTTATAGATTACATCAGAGGACTAAATAGGGTTTTATTTCAGGGAGACTAACAATTTCTAAACAATGTAGATGCATTTTATCTTCCTGTCAAATCGTTGTAACAATGCATTTTAAGTGATTCTGTCATTGTTGTAACGACCTAATGTAAAGAAAGCGTATGTCAATATCATTATTAGCTATGTAACAATGAGACTGAACCAGTAGCTTTCGTCATCAAATGCAATGTCGTTAATGCAGTACCTAGTAAAAAATACCCAAAATATATATTTTTTTTTTCATATTGATATTTTTTTTTTAATTCTCAAAATAAGGGGAAAGAACACTAAGGTGAGTTTTAAAATATATATATATTTTTTTAAGCATTTTCTCAAAGAAAAACCTCAAACATGCTGTAGTTCTAGACTGTACTAAATGGCCCATAGCAATCGGCTTTTTGAACTCATTTAAAAGATCTGTAGATCTACTAGTTCTTGTTGTTCTCCTTTGAATCTTTTTCATATCTCCTTTAATTTTTAGCTTAAGAAAAGGAAGATATTTTCCGCTCTAAAAATTACTTAATTCCTAATGAGTTGGATTAATTTAAACTGCGTTAATAACTCATCTTGACTTCAGCCAAAGCAGATAAATCCACTTGAAGCTAATTACCCTAATATCTTTTATGAATGCAATTTCAGTTCAGCTTTATAAATAGATTTGTTTTATATCTGTTTACGAATAATCCTACATTTGTTCTACTTCCATTAAAAAAAAATGCATAAATATAGAATCCCTTGCATTGAAAGCAGGTGATATATTCGTTAAACTAATGAGGTCATATTTCTTTGCCCCCGTCCTTCAAATACCATGTTTTTTGTTTCGAAACCTGCTTTTATTTAAGAGAATCGATTCGCAGAACTAAAACGAGGGGAAGCTAAAAGTCAAGACACGCATTTCAGGGCAAGGTCTCTTTGTTTTTGTGTGAGGGTATGTTTGTTTTTTTGCTGAGATGTGCAGTATGGATTATTGTGTGACGACCTCTTTAAACCCCACCCTAACTCTTTACGGCGAAACTGATTTTGTTTGGTCTAGTCCAAATGAAGCAACTGACATTGGACGAGACAAGTTCTGAAATACAATCTCGCCCGAGTTATTAGGCTTTTGCAGAAGCATTGCTTCTGTGAAATCTGACCTAGATTTCGGCCTTGTTGGAAATAGTGGCGGGAGTGTCTTTTTATATTGGGATTTATTGTGCTGGTGGCTCTGAAGTAACGTGTTTCTATTTACTCGAAGAAAACTCGTGTAGAAGACCTTCGAAATAGCAATGTTGTTCTTGCCATATAAAGGGTTCGCGGGAAGAAATGAAAACAAAACAAAAAAAAGTTTGCAGAACTGTTTAGATAAAGGAAGTCGTAGCCATAATCTGGCGCCAAGTAAAATACAAAACTATAAGCTAAATTCCCCAAAGAAAAACTTCCTTTTCTTCTGAGCTTTCCTTAGATATAAGGTAACTTTACATCCATATCATAAACATACATATAGTAAAAGAAGTTCGAAACAACTTAAAGCTAACTTTCCTGTGAAAAGGTATTTCTTAAAACTTCTTTTTTCTTTTTTTTTTAAGCACTTTATGAAAACGATAAAAACAAAAAATCCAACATTATTTATTCCAACTAGCATCCTCCGTGTACACGCGCTTGTTTTTCTACATCACACAGAATTTGATTAAGAAAGAATATTATATTTAAAATATTGCAACGTTTCGGTAATTATAGTTCTAATTGTCATTTTCGAATTACAGACGGATCGGAAATAAATAAACAATCTTGAGATTAAAAAAAAAAAAGTTGAATACATTCATTATTGAGGGGGAAGGGGAAGGAAACATAAGACAAAAAAAACAAAATTACGTGAGTTGTAATCCCCGTGGCGTAATGGATAAGACGTCTGACTTCGGATTAGAAGGTTGCAGGTTCGATTCCCGTCGCGGACGTTTCATTGTAAAAATTATTTCTATTTTCCATTCTCACAGCAAATTGCGCCAGACAGACAGACAGGCAAAGAAATGAAAGATTTTAGTAATATAGATTATAATATGAACTGAATACAAACAGTACATATTTTCTATTGTCTGAAGTAAATCCACATTACTTGATTCACTTTAATCCCTTCAAATTCACCATGGCTTAAAAGAATGTAATATTCATCGTTCAAGACAATGAGGAATTAACAGAATTAGGATAAGAATCTGTTATTTTAGATTCCGATGCTCTTCTAAGGGAATTTGTCGCCTTCTGGCGCTGATTTCTCTGTAAGGATTTTTTTGGAAAATATTGAAAGTATATAACTTAGATTCTTCCCTAATCCACGAATATGAACACCAAGTTTCAAAAAGATCTATCTAACTATCCATCAAAGAATTTTTTTGTTTCAAAACCATTTTTATCCTATGTTAAGTGGCTATTTCATGTTCTTTTCATTTTCCTTTTTTTGTTTAATGACAGTTCGCATCGATGATTCACTGTTACTTTTATCACGTGTTATTTTTGCAAATGATGCATCATCTTTGTGAAATTTTGTAATTTCAAGTTTTTGTTCTAGTGTTCACCATTTACGTTGGTTTTGTCAGTTATCTTCTTGGCATAACGTCTGTACTGTAGAGTTACAGTGGCGTTGTCATGCAAGGGCAGTTGTTCTGCACTTCTCTGCAACTCTATTACAATTCTGTTACAGAGCTCTAACCGATAGGAGATTTTTTTTCCAAATACGAAGGGTAAAGGTATTCCATATTTGGAATGTAGTTAATGGTTATAACTGCTTTTGGCTTTCGGATGTTTTAAAATTATAAATCGCATAATAGCAAAAGAATGCATTAATTAAAACAGCTTTATAGAAGACTGTTTATACTTTTATACTTACAATTATAATTACTATTTATACTTTCACAAAATGAAAATTCGCTATCTTTTAGGCATTGCAATTATTGATTAATTTATAGTTAACGGTTAATAAAAAGTAAGTTTTTAATCGACATGTAATTTGTAATGCACATTAAAAAGCTTATTAAACCTTAAAATAATTCTATAAATCCTTTAAATTGTAAATATTACCAACCTTATGTCTTTTTTTTCATATAATTTTATATAAAAAAAGTATTTATAAATACAAATTCACAGTAAATTGAAACACTAAAGATAATAAATACAGTATATTTACTCCAACATAATAACATATTAAGTACATGTCATCTACACGATTTAAAATGCTGATATTATAAAGTATGGGAAATAAGAAAATTATTTAAAAATAACATTATTAATTTCTCTTAATACCAAGCTTTTGTTATGTTTCTTTAGCTTCTTGATGTATTGTAGCATTTATACAACGTATTTAGCAAAATTTCAATTGTAGGAATTGTTTGGATTTCCATATTATAACTCATAGTAACTCATTTAGTAATCATTTAAAAGTATATTGTGCATTTGTGTAATATTTAATTTGAAATATCTCATAATCTTTTCAGCAACTGCAATACAATATCATAAATTCTGACTTCATAACCAGAAACAAATATGAACCCAAAGAACTATTGGAAATTGATGGATATTAATACGAACTTGAAGAAATATTCTATCATAATTGAAAGTGATGTATTTGATGCTGCTTTTGTGAACTGGATAAATACATAAAGCATTCGATTATAAGTTGCGTTTCTATATACATTTCAAGTTAAATTTAGCCGTAGTCAATGGAAGCCCTAGTTTGTATGTACACATGCCGTCAGAGCCATTAACATCTTTTCAGTGGATTGTTGTAGGCGTGTGACAGACTGAATCACCTTCTCCATCAGCTGTGCCATTTACAATTGGCAGTGGCTGGCTTCCATTAAGGACCATTGTGCCTTGTTAGTTCGAATTCCATTCATTGCGTTGATTTGTGGAATCACAGCAAGGTCAGTGTCGCTCGTAAAGAGAGAACTTGGGCAGACAAGGCCGTGAGCTCAATGGCACAGAGAAAGTAGGTTGCCGAGTAGCACACACTGAGTCACCTGTACAAAGGAGTCTTTTTCTGAAAGCAAAGGCTTTATTCACGGTCAAACGCAATTCAGTTCGCTTTCCGGCAGAATTACGGCAGAGAAACTGCGAAGTAGACACTTGCAATTTCGCGGAATTCTGCCATGGTCAAATTTAAAACACAGACGATGAAAGAGTTCTAACACTGATGTTAAAGAACCCGCCTAATAAATGGAAGCATTTTACCTCGTTATGCATAGAGGCTCAAGGACTGTGAGAATGGGACAAACTAGATATCACCAAGCTGAATATAAAGTATTAAGTATGCTTTAACGTCCGATAGAAATTAACATGTTACTTAACCACACTTTGTTCAACTCCAGCGTAAAGACACTCAGAATGCGATTATTTAGATGGAAGACGTGACCAGACAGGTCTTAAAACATGTCTCATCAATATTTATAAAAATGAGATATGTTTTAAGGCCTGTCTTCCATCTAAATAATGAAGATTCTGAATGTCTTTAGGCTGGAGCGGAATAAAATGTAGTTAAATGCGTCCAATTACAGATGTAAACAGATTCTTTCATGATCAGTTCAAAGTTGCTGTTTTCCTTATGCATAGATTTTTCTATTATTTTAGATCAGCGAATGTGAAAGGGTGTTCCGTGAAACTGCGTGGCTGTGCCTCGAGAAAAATAATAACAAAAAGTATTTTTAGTAAAACGGGAAAATAAGAGGAAAAATAAAATAGGCATTAAATATTTTCAACAACATTATTTATTGATACGAGAGGAACAACTAAATTAAAAGTGTTACAAACTGCTTAAAATTAATGAGTAATTATATCATTTTTAAAATTCAATGAGAAATAATGATTTCTTTACATTTATACAATTATTTAATAAGTTATCGAATCGTAGATAAACACACCCGTAATTCGTGATCAAGAGAAAGAAGTGGGGCCCATTTATCTTGTTAGTGTTTTTCGTAGGATTCTATTACACTTAGAAAGGCAGCGAAAAGCTTGGAGTTCCTGTGATATTGAGAACAACATTTAGGGCGGCGTGCACCAACGATCTGTCAAATCAGTTGTCTACTGATGAGCCGTTAATCTTAATCAGACTTCAAATAAAAATTTGTGTGCACCAAACACAATTTGACAAAACTTTACTGATGAAGCCTTAATAGCGTGCCCTATTTCTAAAAGTTACCGCGATTGGTTAATAATATTTAACGTCATTTCCAGATGGTTTTTCATAGGCACAAGTACCTTTCAAAATGGCAGCCTCCATGGAGAAGAAAAAAACAAGTGATCAGAATTTTTTTCTTCAAGACAAGAATTGTCAAGGCAAGAACCTTCAAATAAATTAATAGCATTTAACTTTAGTTTCGGAACTTTTTCGGAGCATCTCGGAGACTGTCTCGGAGATCCGAGGACATCCGATTAAGCCACGTCGATGAAAAATGAAAATGTGAGCATCCTCAATATCACACCAACCTTATTTGTATTTCTGTGTCTTATGTCGGAGGAGATAGGGCAAGAAAAAATCAACTTTTCTTTTAAATAAATAGATTGAGAAAATAAATAAAACTTCTTCATTAAACAATTTTTAATTAGTTCTTTATTACGTTTTAACTGTTAACATAAAAATTGTTAATAAATTATTCTATTAAAAAGTGAAAATAAATTCCACATAACACACATCAGATAAGTTAAAAATTAAAAATTATATAACATTAAAAATACAAATAAGGGAGATATCCCATTCCTTTGCGGTTATGTTTCATCGGCCTGATTAGATTTTAGTTCTACAAATTTTGCTTTTAAGTAAAATTTCTCATTTTAAACAAATTGCATGTGAATTATCTTGACGTTGCAGTCAGTTGTAATCAACAACTAAATGCAACGTCAAGATAATTTATTTGCTTCATATGCGTCCTCTGTTAGAGTTGTGTGGAGTCTATTGAAGCAATGTTGATTAGTGTATTTCTTTTTTTCTTTTCTTTGTTGCCCTAGTTATCTCTTTTTTATCTGGAATCCGGTGAAACTGTTCTGATT
>JAFIDM010045607.1:0-13589 GCA_023159025.1 Thereuonema tuberculata
TTTCCAAGTAAATAATAATGTTAAAATGACCTTTTCTGAAGCCTTCATAGTACAATTTAATTCGATGGAAGGCATTACTAAAAAAAAAGTCATTCCAGTCAAATTTGGATAAATCGAAGTTGAAGGGACCAGAGAAAAAGTTCGAAATATCCAAAAATTCGATTTACATTTATTCTCTCAAACCGAAGAGATAAATAAAAAAGATTAACTCCACGATCAAAGATTTAATACACAAACTTTATCTGAGAATACTGCTACATTTTTTTCATTAAAGCAAACATTTTTTACTACCTTTAATATTCATCACTTAATAAAAAAAAGGCAGATATTTTTAATTGCTTCATTGAATGCAATCTTTGAGTCATAGCGTATGATTCCAACCTATCAATTAAGACAAAAATAGAATCTTCTACATTAGACTGACCTTCAAAAAAGAATCCTCGGCTTTTGTTTTCCTTAGAAAGTCCGTTAAAATAAATAATGCACCTTAGCTGAGAAAAGTCTCAGGAACAATTTTTACCGTAGACTAATATTTTAAGGACAATCATAACGAAAAATTCGAATTATCCAAAATAAAATCCCAATTACCCACGAGTTTTTAACATTATTTTAATACAGAATTCTAGGGATCGAGCAAAAAATTCGAATTATCCAAGTTGACTATATTAAAAGCATTATGAAGGTCGTTAAGAAGACGGGTCAAACCATTTCCATAACTTCTAACAAAACCACTTAAACAGATTTAAAATGATAAGAAGTAAATTACCTTAAAAATTACCAACTTCAACAGCAAACTACATCTTACGAACATCGAATAACTGCTGCATCAATCCATATGAAATCATTAGACTCCATAGAATACAAAGATAAACATCTGCATGAAACACTGTTCGTCTACATCTTTATGCAATAATGAATATCTCTGCAATAATGAAAAAAGAACTTAATGTATTACATTACTGATTTTTCTTTGTTGTCAGAAAATGTCGACAGACTTATTGTAGATATAACTAAAAAAAAAAAAAGAAGGTTGAGAAAGCAAAAATGATTATAATTTTTGCGAAATATTGCCAAATAAAATGAAGGAGTATTCAATGGAGTCTAATGTACTTTATTTATGAAATATTAAGAAGAAATGAAGAAGAATATTGAACCATATGAAATCAACCAATGGGTGTTGCTGACATATTTTATTTTATTTTTGATAGTACATTTTCTGTTTATATATACATTTGGGAGAACAAAACGATTTTTTTTTTAAATTTATTATTATTACTTTGGCTTTTATCGGCCATTTTGTATATGAGGGTCGGCCGTTTTCAGCGTTTTCGGAGGTTAGCGATAAGTTAAATAACTTTTTTGTTTATTAAGATATCAACTTGAAATAAAAACCATCTTATTATAAATGAAACCATCTACAAATCATTTTATGACCTAAAATGTGTTAAATTTTAGGTTATTTCCTTACAACTTAACTAGAAAAATGTGTTTTCGATTAGAATAAATTGAAGATTTAGGGAATTTTTTTTCCAAGAAGGGATTAAAACACAACTTTAATGTTTTTTTCCCCTTAAAAATATAATAGAGGACAAGACTAAAAAAAAATTGATACCTTTTAAATGCCACCTTTAGGTTGTACAGGCCTTCAATTATCGCAATTTGTCCAAAATTGCCGATTTTCAAACAGGCATATCTCAAATTGGGGCTGAATCAAAAAATCTGAAATTTTCAAAAAATACTCTTCTAGTGTCTTGTAACAACCACATGAAATTTCATCATTGTGCTTTAATCAGAAGTATTTTTTTTAATTTAAGAAAAAAGCTAAATTACACAGTACGACGCACATTGACGCAGACTCCTAAAGTGTTAAATCACTTAAAAAAAAATAATAAACTAAATAAATAATAAAATAAGCATTTTTTTTTTTTTACTAAAGGAGCATTTGTTGTTATATATTTTCAGTCAAATGTTTTTGAAAGCAGTGCACAATCACGGTACTAGGGTCCAAACAGTCACTTATAACAGAAAGGCTTCTGTGCCTCATTTCACCATCATGAGACTCATAAAAGGGTGCAAGGTAACTTGAGGGTTACTCCATGGTAGCTCTGGATTTTGAAATTTCATCATTGTGTTTTAATCAGAAGTATTTTTTTTTTTAATTAAAGAAAAAAGCAAAAATACACAGTACGACGCAAATTGACGCAGACTCCTAAACTGTTAAAATATTTAAAAAAACACACCTAATTAAACTAACCTATTCTAGGCCTATATGTACAAAATGTGTAAACTGTAATTGAAATCCAGAGCTACCATGGAGTATTTTCCCTGAAGTTACCTTCAAGTTACCTTGCACCCTTCTATGAGCTGCATGATGGTGAAATGAGCCACAGAAGCCTTTCTGTTATAAGTGACTGTTTGGACCATAGTATCGTGACTGTGCACTGCTTTCAAAAACATTTGACTGAAGATATATAACAAAAAACGCTCCTTTAGTAAAAAAACAATTGTTTATTTTATTATTTATTTAGTTTATTAGGTGTGTTTTTTTTTAAGTGTTTTAATACTTTGGGAGTCTGCGTCGATGTGCGTCGTACTGTGTATTTTTGCTTTTTTCTTTAATTAAAAAAAATACTTCTGATTAAAACACAATGATGAAATTTCATGTGGTTATTACCAGATACTAGAAGAGTATTTTTTGAAAATTTCAGATTTTTTGATTCAGATCCTATTTGAGATATGCCTATTTGAAAATCGGGAATTTTGGACAAATTGCGATATTTGAAGGCCTGTACAACGTAAAGGTGGCATTTAAAAGCTATCAATTTTTTTTTAAGTCTTCTTCTCTATTATATTTTTCAGGGGAAAAAACATTAAAGTTGTGTTTTAACCCCTTCTTGGGAAAAAAACTCCCTAAATCGTCAATTTATTATAATCGAAAACACATTTTTCTAGTTAAATTTTAGGTTATTTCCTTACAACTTAACACATTTTGGCTCATAACATGATTTGTAGATGGTTTCATTTACAATAAGCTGGTTTTTATTTCAAGTTAATATCTTAATAAACAATAAAGTTATTTAACTTATCGCTAAACTCTGAAAATGCCAAAAACGGCCGACCCTCATATACAAAATGGTCGATAAAAGTCAATAATAATTTTAAAAAAAAAAATCGTTTTGTACTCCCAAATGAATATATAAACAGAAAATGTACTATCAAAAATAAAATAAAATATGTCCGCAGCAAATTATTTTTTATTGGTTGATTTCATATGGATTGACTTTGCTGCATTCATTCCGATAACAGGCTTTGTTGAATTTCAAATGGACCTGTTATATCCAAGCATTAGGGATACGACGCTGTCAAATATCCCTAAACCTATCAACAATATCCAATTTAATGTGAAATTGTAGTGAGGCATGAGTTGTGACGCTTGCAGATGCCTTAATAATGCCTTTTACTGTTGATCACTAGTCTAATGTCAGCCAAGTCACCGTCAGCCTTTTGTTGAGCAGCATTAGTTTTGAATTTTAAATTTCGCATTCAAATCCTGCCAATCGATTGCACTGCTACCTCAAAATTTTGATTCCGTTTCAAATTCCCTCAGTTAAATCCTGATGTGTTTATATACGACAGTAAATAGACAGAAAGGATAAAATAACCAGAAGAACCATAACTATGGATTGGACTACGATGCAGGAATCGAATGCAGAATTAAAATCTGAAATTCCACAGATGCGGTCGTTCATTCCAAAGCCAGAAAACAAAAGAATGAGGTAAAAAAAAACTTAACAATCTTTGCAGCTGAAAAGTAATTTACTAAGTTGTTAAATACTAAATTCGTTAAAAAAATATGCCAAAAAAGTAACAAAAAGAACGATTTTTCTTTTTAGGACTAATTCTTTTTAGGAGTTTTTGTTTACGTAATGTACAATAATACTCAAATAACATAGTAAGCATTACAGGAGAATTATATTTTAATTCTTTTTAAAATTTAAATGTATTTTTTGTTATTTTTTTTAATGATTTTTAACGATGAATACATTGCTAGCTTTATTTTCAGGTCGTTGACACAATTTGAGAATTCTTTCATCTAGTTTGAAAACAATTGTAAGCAAAAGAAAAATAACATTTTTTTATAAGCTTATTTTGGAGGCAAAACATTATAAAATTAATTTTCACATTTTAAGCAGAATTATTATTAATAATGATTTCAGTATCTTGAAAATTTTGAATATTCGTAATATTATTGATATACGTTAATTTATTTCCTATTAAATCATGAAAACTCTGCAAATATTGTAAACCACGCTGAAGGCAGAGAGAGAAATTATTTAACTTGGAGTGTATATTTTGTAGACCAGTTCGATTTTCTATAGAACAGTCTTTTTAAGAACGATTTTAATAAGATGTTTCTAAAATAATATTTAACGTGAGTAAAAAGTTCATCACGCAAATATACTTAAAAATCACATTTATACATTTTAAAAATTTACAATCGTTTTCAAAATGGCAAGATTTGATTAAGAAAATCCCCGTTAAGAATTCTACAATCTCTGCTGTTCTTTTCAATTTAATATTTTTTAAATTTTAGAGCTTAGAATAGATTGATCTTTCTGACTCAAGCAAATGCAGGCGACTGCAAACCTTTTATTTCTTTTATTTCTTTGTTTTTGCAATTGTCCTAAAATTCTGAAAATTTGAATATGACTTAACAAAGCATCTGGAATTTCTATTTTCTTGTTTTTAATTTTCAAAATATTCTGTAATTATTAAAATTAAAGTTCAAAAATTATTATTTCTATTAAAATCTATTTCTATAAAAAAATGCTTCAAAACAAATTTGTTCTTTGGAAACGAACAGCATCAAAGGAATTTGCATGATATTTAGAAAGTCTTTAATGAAAACGTTTTTTATTGTGATTATTTAATACCAAGTAAAAAAAATAAAATAATTTAATCTCAAAGAATTTTAAAGAAACACAATTTTATTTCTTTTAAAATTAACTATTGCACTAATAATATTTTAAATGCAGTTATTATTTTACAAATTTCTTATTTCAGATTTTCGTCAAGTTTTTGAGGCTGAAAATACCTATTAATACCTCGAACGCCCCCCCCCCCCAAAAAAAGACTTGTTTTTAAGTTTTAATTTAATTAATTACAGAATATTATGAAAATTAAAAACAAGAAAATGGAAATCCCAGATGCTTCACAAGTTCATATTTAATTTTCAGAATTTTAGGTGCATTGGAAAAAGAAATATAGAAAAGAAATAAAAGGTTTGCAGTCGCCTGAATAGCTTGAGTCAGGACCTTAAGACTGCGTATATATTTTGTCTGATTTACGTAAAGAATTAAAAGTTAAATTATATTTACTACATGTACACGTTAATACAGAATTACAAAATTAAAATTTAAGAATAAAATAAATTCTAGTAAATATTTTTTTTTATTTTTAAATTTTAATTTTGTACTTCTGTATTAACGTGTGGATATGGTAATTTCATGTAACTTTTATATCTTTACGAAGAACCGGAATACAAGTGGGAATGGTCATAAGTAGGGTGAATACCTCTCGGGTCTTCATAATTAGTGAATATTTGTCATACTAGTACATAAGTATGACTTAACTATGTAAATTCCATATTTCTTATTATTTTTAACTGCTTAAAAAAGAATAATGAAATAGCTTTTTAGGAACTCTGCTGGGATTGTACAAGTTTCAGAATATCAATTAAGAGAGAAAGATGCTGTGTTTATGCTTTGCTTACATTAGAAAGTAACTAGAACTTCTATTTGAGAGTTCTTATCGACCTCAATGTTGGATTAGAATTTCTTCTTGGAGCTCTCCATTAGCTTATGTTGGTTACGTTTTGAGGTGGATGACTTATAATACATTATACGTACATTTTGTTTTTAAGTTACTATAATTCTTAAATACTTAAACAGAGACTTATTAAGACTTGGGCCAAAATCCTATGCGCATGCCCGTAAGAGTGCGAATGGGCTGATAATATATTAGCGGAGAGAGCATGCGCCAAGGAGTAAAGGAAAGTAAAGGGAAGTGCTATATAGTGTTTCCTTTCATAGTTGTGTACAATTTTCCTAACTCCCCCACACATCCCTCTCTTTATGGAAAATACGCATGTAAACCACCTCCTCGCGGATCAGCTTGCCAATTCATACTGGTAGACATGAGACTAACTGGACCATCTAACTGGACAAATGTCCTAGTGGAGCTCGCTCGTGTCAATCCTGTCTTCATGTGTTTACCGTAATATATATAATTGGATATCTTCGCAATGAACCAGAGCAGTTTAAAGTACACAGCTATTTTCTTGAGCAGTACTTCCCTGATGGCGCGCTTCTTCCTTACCACCCTGATGACGATGAAATGTAATAATTATTGATTATTTTTTGTAAACTCTTACTATTTTGTATATAGTTGCTTATTTGTTCTAATTTAAATTCATTTCGATTCAAATATAACCGTTTCTGTATGTTTAATTGATTTTTTGATTTAAATTTTTATTATGTTTTTTGAAAAGTTCATGTTCTGGGCTGATTTATGGAAGTTTTTTGCTTGTTTTATAAGTTCATTTTAAAGCTCTATTATATGCCGTTTTAACATTTTTGCACACTAGTGTGATTTTCGAGAAAATTGGAATTTTAAAATTTTTACATGTGTTTCTATGGAGGCTTTGAGCCTAATTTTTGCAGTGTTCCGGGCTACTTTATGGGAACTTCTTTACATATTCTTGATCAGCTTGCGGAGCATTATCATAATCTAGTGTCAAATGTTTGCACACACTTATGGGCATTGCAGCCATAGGCCTGGCCCACCTTTTTAATATATAACTTTTGAAATCTTTGCGCTAAGATCTACTAATTTCTCGAGTTTTTGTTTTTAAAAAAAAAAAGCTTATTTGTATTGTACATTAATTGCATACGACCACAATCCCGGAGTTTATGAAAACCGTAATGAATCCACAAGTATAGCTGGAATCTGTAGGTCTTTATAATCTAGTTAGGTCGTAACTGTACTTATTGTTCTGTTCCTACAGACCTGGAACGATCTCTTCCGAAAGTTGGCTACACTACATGCACAATGCCAAACACCTTGGCCCTCCGGATCTTGAATTCTTCGTTGGAAAGGACCCCTTCGTGTGGCGTGTACCAGCTCACAAGCAAATTTTGGCGAGACACAGTCCCGTGTTTCAGGCACAAATCGAACTCCTGAAAGCAGGAGAACAGATCCTAGAAATCCAGAACATCAGGCCAGAGATATTTCAGGATTTCTTGAAGTAAGTGCAAACATTTTGTTTTTCTAAATTATTCAACTCAGTATTCAATTATTCAGTACAAACGGTAAAATAATAATGTAAAGCTGTACTCGCTACGTGCATGACTGTCTCATAAAAATGTTTTACTTTATTGCATTTCTGTGTCACATTAACAGCAAAGAATCTAGGTATATCGCACGGGCCCTTAAGGGGGTGCTGGAGATAAGGCTTCCAATGTTTCACTGACCCGGGACTAGAGATGAGGTCGGGTGGTCAGCCCAAAGCTTGCCCGCCTTTACCCGTGGAAAGAACCCGCTACCCATTCCATAGATGTTTTGAGTGAATACTAGGATCGTCTGGAGGACGAGAAAAATCCCAGACAGCCAGGCATCGAACCAGGCTATTCCAGCCCACAGTCAAACGCTTTACCACTTGTCTACAGGTCCACAAAGAAAGCATAGGGGGGAGAAAATTGGCACTGGAGACCAAAACTTGTCAGAACTGAGACGAATAATCGTGCTAACAGATCAATTGTAAGATAAAAGAAATTATAGCTTCGAAAAATTAAAAAAAACACCAATCCCAATAAAAATAAGTACTTTTTAATTGCGGAATGGTTAAGTCCAATGTAATTACTATTTCCATTTCTTAATGTCTCAACTTAAAATAAAAAGTGAAAAGAAATGACACACCTTGTATATCGCAGTTTGAACTGTACTTTAGTGAAGACAATATATCTTTGAAGGAGACTTTAAGAAAATGTAGGTTATTCATTCCAGATTGCTTTAGACGGGTTTTCTGAAATAATATATTAATTTGTTTTGTACTTTTTGCTTATTTTCTTTAATTACTTATTATTTGTATAGTTCAAAATGTGTTTTATGTTATCTGGATTAATTTGCATAATTTCGTTACGCTGGGTACTCTCATTCTCTCAAGATGATGTCATTGCTGAATCTCTTTAAGGAGACAGTAATCTAATTTCGGGATTAAAAGAAACAGCTGCTTCATAGTTCAGAAAAGAATTGAAAGCAGTTTTATTAAAAGGAAAAAAGTCCCCTGCAATAAAATTGAAAGTGCCTGGACTTTTTAACAGTTTGCTGTTATCATCACATAAAGTTATGCGATATAAGGAAATGGTCTTAATCATGTCTGGAAGCCCACGTAACAGAATTTACCAAAGTATGAATAAAACAAGCCAATTAAACTGATAATTAAAAAAATAGTTAATATTTCAATTTGGGATAATTATATGGGCACTCTCAAGGTCTAAGGAATTTCAATAATACACAAAATCGTATTATTTTAACATCAGAAGCGCAGTGGTGCTTCAAAGGAAAAAATGCACATTGAAAAACTCTCCAATGAAAAAACCAGTGAGAAAATCCATGTGCCAGCGGGAGCTGCCTCAATGATTTTTGTTAAAGCATAAGACTTCAAACTGCGCATTTGAAATGTTAAAAAACAACAATGGACGAGACCAAATTTTTCATTCACAATCAGTTTACAAAAAATTTCAATAGATGTCGCTGGGATCTGGAGTGGTTAATTCATCGTAATTGTCAGACGTCATTCTTATTCTTTTGTGATCTGAATTATAAGGTCAGAGAGAAAAATTGTTAGAACACTTTTTAAAAATGCAAATTTCGAAAAAATGATTATATTTCTTTAAAAAACAAAAACAAACTCAGTATTTGGGAAAATTGTCACTGTATTGTTTTTCAGTTAGATTTGTCGGTAACAAATAACACAATTAGAGCGAACACGTGATCCACTTGGAACATGGATTCGGCGTCTCCAAGTCTCGAATTTTACCTTTGAAGGCACTTTATAGGCTACTTCTCATCTTTTAATCTTAAAGAGCTGAATTTTCTTCGTTAGTGAGAGTAGCAGCGTTACATTTCCATACGGGAGATAATCATAGGCTATGTTGACGTAACCGCTACCAAGTGCGATGGACCACTGTCGTAGATGTTAGTGCTGAGTGTTACCTATCACTGAAAAATTTCAACATTGCTTAGTTTTTCGAGTTATTTAATGATGGCTTCTCAAGTTTAGCTTCAATCAAGTTTATTAAATTTCAAACAAACGAAATTAGAAAAAAAATAAAAAAAAATAAAGTGAGCTTCAGTTAAGTGGATTTCAGTTTTGTAAAAATACAATCTATTGCAGGTATTGCACAATTTGTGATATTGAAAATAGGCCTTTTCATAAATAGAAAAAAAAAATAAGGATTATAAGTTGGTGGTTTGCAAAACTGTAATTGGAAAAGTGGTCCTTGGATGTAAAAAGTTTGAGAACCACTGTTGAGACACCTGCAATTTTGGATGTTATAGAGGACCACTGAAGTGGTGTGCAAAAACCGGGCACCGGCGAATTTTACTCGCAAATGGTAAAAAGAAGGGATGATAAAAAGTTAATAGTTATTGTCTATTCAATCGATGTTGATCTAAAAAAAAAAATGAAATTTGATGTTATAGAGGAATGAAGAGGGAAAATTTTTTAAAAATTAAAAATGGCGGCTCTAAGTTTGAGGGATTTTGAATTTCAATCGATTCAAATTTATTAACTATTTACATAGTTAGATTTTATTGCAGATGGATGTTATGTCTGAGATTAAAAGAGGAATCCACGAAGTTTCTTTTCCTTAATGATAAATTATGTAAGATTAGTTGTTGTCTAGGTAACAGTCAGTGAAGAAATAGAAAACAAGGAAGACCTGCCTTAGATAAAGGTTTTAATTTGAAAAGTCAAAAGAGATATTAAGAAAATAACAGGTATTCTGAGGAAATTAAGTGCCAAAGTAGGGGTTCCTCAAACCCTTTGTTTTTAATCCAGTTCCGAAATTTATCAATGAAAATTTTAAAAGTAACTAGGCCATCCCCCTGTCTCCCCCTGGTAGATTAGATTAAATTAATGGAAAGTGGGTGGCATGACTGCCGAGCACGTCGACCTGAAATATCTTTTGTACTATCCCACGGAAAGAAGGACAGACGGAAAGAAAGACTGAGAAAGGAGGGTGTGAGAAATGCAGGGGAAACGGGGGAAACTCGGGAAAACCTGCCCAGCGCGGATCGCCACCATCAACGAAACTCAGAGGTCAGTGTCTTACCGACATCGCCAACCGCGCGGCCATTCCCCCTGGTAAGTATGAGATAATCCAAAAAGAATCGATTCCAAGCGGTTATGGCAAAAAGTGATATTTTATTCCCTTTCGAAAGAACTCATTATTTGATAGCGCGCGAACAAAAGTAGGACTGGATATTGGGGGATCAGCAGTAATCCATTGGTTAGCGTTCCTGACTGCGAAGACGAAGGTCGTCGGTTCGAATCCCATGCAAGCCGAAGAAAAAAAATATATATAATCTGACTTTCTAAGCAAGGGAAACTAATAATTAACAATTGCGCCGGACAGACAGACAGACAGAGATAAAAGATTTTAGTAATATACATTGTATCTATTTATCTAACACTAAATTTGATAAAATAAGTCCTTATGTAAATTATTTTACAGTGAATAAAATACATTGATTGTTAATTTAAGAAGTTCTGACAACTAATTTCATACATTTTCTCTACAGATTTCTGTACTCGGGTGAAACTGAGTTCACGTGTATCGATACGGGACTTGGTCTCTATGAAATTGCTCATGAGTACGACGTGAAACCTCTATTGCACGACTGTAAGTGTTACCTGATCAACATGATAGGTGAGTTCAATGTCTTACCAGCGTTTCCTATCATCAAGGAACAAGTGGAGGAGAAAGACGTTAAAATGTTGCTTCATTGTTACCGAGTGATTGATAGGAACATCGACTCCATTTTGGCATCAAAGACATTCGAGAATCTTCCACTCCATCTCCTGAAGGAAATCTGTTCCAGAGGAAACCTAAAGGTCAGTACATTAAAAAAAAAAGGCGTGATCTTGAATTAAAAATGGCGGCAATGCCGTGAAGCTGAAACAGCTGTTTTTGAAATGGTTTTTACGGTTGTTTTTTTCTTAACGAAGCGACTCCACTTAGGGTATATTCCGGGAATGTTTTTATTGGTAAAGGTTTGCGGAAATGCCTCGGGGTCCATCGAATTTCAATTCCATATTAAAATTCATTACTTCGTGAAAAGCAAATAAGGTAGTCACTGGGTCGGGAGGGAGAAGGTAATCTCAAAGGGCTCCACAGCTTATATACAGACCATTTTGCCTGTCAGAATAGTATAATGCCCAAATCACACGATCGTCGTTGTGTTGGTCATTGACACAATCATTGATGGTCTTTGATCGTGTGGTTTACTTCTGTCGTCATTTTCATCACCAGTTTCATCATTGAAAAGGCATTAGAACTTAATCTAAAAGCAGTGATAAAAGTGGCGATGAAAATGAGGACAGATGCAAATCACACGAAAACTATGAGCATTTCTGGATGTAAGTAGCGTCTGCCTCAAATTTCAGTAGATCATAAGTAGCTAACAATAACGACGCACGATTTCTTTTTATTAGATTACCATAACAATGGATAATACATACGTTAAGGGAGAGGGCACTGCCTGTATATCGCAAAAATAAAAATGAAAAAAAAATTAAATTAAATAAATAATAATAATAATAATAATAATGAAAAATAATGCGGCCCAATTCCAATTTTAAGAAGAAAAAAAATTTTGCCAAAAAAAATAAACAATTACTGAAATACTGTACATATAAATTAAATGTAATAGATGCTATCAAAGAAAAGACAAATTGCCTTCGAGCAATAGAATAAATTTAAAAAAAAATCTACAATGGAACAATGTACTACTAAAACGAAACCGCTCGTACAAATTAATGCAAAGGAGATGAAGGCTTCTGGAAGCCGAAACTAGTCACTTTGTAAGTTTTAACTTTTTAACTTATCTTTTTATTCCAAAGAAAGTTTGAAATGGCTTTTTAGGCATATATTTCAAACTTCGTTGTTGAAAAGAAATGGTGAAATTTACGAATGCTTAATAACCCAGATTTCGAATGATTTAACTACCAATTGCGAATTATTTTCAATACTAGCAGCAAAGCCTGTGGCACGACAGGCATAAAAAAAAGTGAAAAATCATTTTATTATCAACTATCAAATATAAAGTAAATTTAATCTAACTAACTTGTGCTAACTTGTGAACGAATCTTCTACGGCAAAAATGGTTTTGAGTTTCGAAATCAGCGTAAACAACTGAGTAAGTATGCCAAATTTCATTAAAATGGGTGAAGTAATAACAAAAGTATTTGGTTTTGAACGTATGTTTTGTTAGAATTTCAGTTAAAATTTCATGGAAACAACATGGAATGACAAAATGAACTAATATTTCATCCAATTTGAGCACTTTTGATGCAATGGTACCATTGAGAACCCTTGCATCGATCCTAATAGCTTAATTATATCGAATTATATCGAGTTACAGACATACAGACGAATTAGTAAATTATTAAAGATATGTTATATATTTTCAATACAAAAAAATTTCAGAATTAAATTTTGAAAATATATAGCATATCTTTAATAATTATTAATATAAAAACAATCTTGTATTGGAAATAATTCGCAATTGGTAGTTAAATCATTCGAAAACTGGCGTCGTTCAATCGAATGCGGAGTTTATTTCATATAACAAATATCAACAGAGGTTTTTAATCGAGGAAATATGATACGTAAAAATGTTGTAATTTTTCTTGAAAATATGAAAAGTTACCTGAAATTTTTTAATGTTTTAAGTTAAAAGTGGTTACTATTATGATTAACTCGATATTAAACTTAATAATTAAATTAACTTAATTTTTTATATAACTGTACAGTGCTCACGATGAGAGCTGAAACTCCTAGAATACATCGGAGATTACAGATTGTCCTTTCCTGGCCGTTCGCTAACATTCAAATAGAAGAGGTCGCTTCTATTCTATTTGAATGTTGCGAACGGCCAGGAAAGGAAAATCTATAATCGGAGTTGCATTCTGGGAGTTTCAACTCTCGTCGTGAGCACTTTAGTGACTTGAACACAGAAGAAATTGAAATATACTAATGCAGAAATTTTCCAAGTTCAAATATTTTCTGTTTTCTTATTTCTATATTTTTTTTTAATCTTTCAGTTATCTTCGGAATTACTTTTATTCAAAGGTCTTGTTCGATGGACAATGAGTGAATGTAAGAGACGATCTCTGCCAATTACCCATTGGAACGTGCGTCTGCTGCTGGGGGATGTGATTTACACCGTCCGTTTTGACCAGATCGTCATGCAGGACTTGTTTAACGAGTTCATGAACTCGGGTTTTTTTTCAGAAGGAGAGG
>JAFIDM010045608.1:0-13586 GCA_023159025.1 Thereuonema tuberculata
AGTGGGCAATTTCAAAATACAAATGTTACAAAACAAAAGAAAGACAGCCTGAACTCATGTGACCTACTTATCTCTCCTTTTCTTGAATCATGTTATGTTTATTTTTGTTATGTTTACAAATTTTATTTCATAGTTTGAATGTGTGGTGGCCTCAATTCATTCGCTAGGTTTAGAAGATACACATGTTAAAATATACTAATTAATTAAGGAATAGAATCTATTGTTAAGGATAATAAAATTTAAGGCAAACAAGAGGATGATTGGTGTGAAAAAATCAATAATAGCTATTTTAATAATAAGCCAGCAAATTTGTAATTAATTACTGCCATTTTGCAAGAGATATTTAACAACAATGTCATAAATATATCTGCATTTCAAATACAATTTAATTCCAGAGATGGAACAAAAATAAAATAATTTTGCCATAATTCAAAAGGTTATACTGGATCTATTCAAAATTTTAGTATTTTCGATACCAACACATGAAATTTCTCCTGAAACTACTATACCAAATGATGCAAAGCAATATAGATATTTTCTTTTAATATTTAATAAAATTTTGAATGTGTCTATTGTTTTCATTTTTCAATCACATCATTTGATTGTTTTCAATTACAAAACTTATAAGCTCTGGTACTCACTTGAGCATATTGTTAGCTGAGTATAGATTTATTAATAATATACATTTTAAGTTCACAAATTAAAAGGAGCAATTAGAGTTTTATAGGTTTTTTTCAATAGAAATCTATTTCACTTATTTCTGTGTAATTAACGAACAATACTATTCCGGCATAGCCTAGTGATCTATCCTGCGGTCTTTTATGAGGCAGATGTGTCAGAATCTGGATTTGAATTCTGGCGCGGGGATTGGATGTTTCTTTCTCTTCTGACGAAAAGTGCAGCAGAGAAATGGCAATGCGCACTATAATGGGTTGACCGACAAGCACGGATGAGGATAAATGAATGAACTGACAAATAGCTAATAAAGATATTAGTATCAAAGATGAAAATGAATGTAGTGCCAATGCAAGACAATATTAATACACAAACTAGTTAAAAAAAAAAAAAGTTAAAGGATGCCACGACAGGCCTATGCAGGCCCAAGGGCTCGCGGGAGGTAAGGTCCCGGCGTTACTTGACCAACGGGACTAGGTTGAGATCAGGAGGTCAGCCCGACGCCCGCCCGCCTTTAACTCCCGGGAAAGAAACCCGGTACCCATTCTACAGAGGGCTGGGTAGGCCCTAGGACCCGTTTGGAGGAGAACGGAGCGTGGAAAAATTCCCGTCTCCGCCGAGACCGGGAATCGAACCGGCGACCTCCAACCCGCAGCCAAGCGCCTTACCCACTCGGCTACCGGGCCCACATACACAAACTAGTAATAATCTATAAATCAAGAATATAATGTTCAAGATAGAAGTAATTTCTATTATGTATAATAAAAAATAAAAATAAAAACAACATAAAATGATCTCGACAACAGATGCATGGATGTCTATCTACTGAAAAGGAAATTGGAAACAAAAATCAATGTTAAGCCTGAGGAGAGTTTGGAAGCGTGGATTGTACACTAAGCTGTAATTATTAGAAGATTTGTACATTTTTTTGGATAACAAATTTAGAAGGTGGTGCTCAACTAAAGTGAATGGATGAAATATACAGAGAAACTTGAGTGCATGATAAAAAAGCCTGTGATAGGACAAAGAGTTGCACAGAAGGATTCCTCTCTTATAATCCTTACAGAAAAAAAAACAAAACAAAAAAAAAACAAATCAAACTAAATAATGCTAAATCAATGCCTATAATCAGTAAGATAATGACTGGAATACATTATCTTTTTAATACAATGACTTTCTTTTCAATGTTCAATAATTTCACAAAGATTTTAGATAACTGGATTGCTTAATTACATTAATTTGTCTCTTAATAATTTATAAGTTTGATCCATGCATAGCTAAAAAAATAGCCCAGACTCTCAGCAATAATTTATGAGTCTGGGCTATTTTTGTTTCCCCCTTTGCATGGGTCGGTGTGTGGGAAATTTATTTCACATTCTAAAAAACATTGTTCGTTCACCATTGTAATATCCAATGAGTAATTTAAGATTTCTTCAAAAGGTAAATTAATTCATGCAACCGACAAACTTTGTTTAAAGATTCATATTAATATAGGCGGGACATTTCTTTCAGATAACTGAGAGAGCAAACACAGAAAGAAAGAAAAAAATGTGTTTGAAGACTTTTGAAGGGAATTAATTGATATTAAACTTTTATCAGGATCACAATGTTTGCAAAGCTCCAGCAGCAGCAGTCCGCAAAAGTCTAGTCACACTCAGCAACAGAGCATCCAGAGAATTCAATCCAGCTTTCACGGGTGTCACATTTTGACTTGGCTGCCACAGTCAATTCAGCTCACACTTGTCATTTGACTGCAGTGAGTGAAACTGCACATTTAAGAGCCTTCCTGTATTCAGCCAGCATATGAATGGTTGCAAGAACAGTCTGGGTCAACAGTTGGGAAATGTGGTCAATACATGTTGCGAATGCTTGTCCAATCAGAAAACTTAGATCAAGGATCTAAGCCTGACAACTTATCCCTGTTACATTTACTTTGAGACGCATCACATTCCTTTCCTCCTTTAACATGCAGAACTGCAGTGGACAAGAGGGCACGGGCCTCCTTAGAGATTCTGTATTTCAGAAATCTTTTAGAAAGTGCTTCATTTTTTTTCCCCGCATCCTGGACATCAAAATTGCACCTATGTCATCTGACCTACAGTTTTCTAATTGGAGAAGCATTCGCAACATCTATTCACCACATTTCCCCACTCTTGACCCCAGACTGTTCTTGCAACCATTGATATGTTGGCTGAGTACAGGAAGCCTCTTGAATGTGCAATTTCAGTTATGGAGAGGTATTTGCAGTGAAACAACAAGCGTGAGCTGGATAGACTGCGGCACGAGATTGTGGCAGCCAAGTCAAAATGTGACACCATAAAAGCGGGATTGAATTCTCTGGATGCTCTGTTGCTGAGTGTGACTACACATATCAGACTACCGCTGCCAGAGCTTTGCAGGCTGGATGCGATTTTCTCAACTGTATGATCACAATGTTGTTTTCTTTATTATGAGTTTGGCACAAACAAAACCGAAGAAAAGATTCATCAAATTAACTGAATTTAGTTGCAAAGAAAACTATCTTTTGTTAACAATTGCCATGAACAATGAGTTTTTGTACAGAAACAGCTGGAAAACCCACTCTTAGTATTTTCCTTCTCCAAAGTCTTTGATTCATTGTCGCCATAATGCAGATTATTATTGTAATATTTATCACACTTGATCTATGAAATGAACAAACATGAAGCAGTGCAAAACTTGTGAGAGGAACTCTAGTCAGAGGGCGGTAAAAGTTTGATGTGCAAGTAATAAGAGCTAAATCCCATTCTGAAGATGAATATCAGTGCAAAACGGGAAAATTTGATTGGTAAAAGGAAGTTTATCCAAATGAAGGACTGTCCCATCTAGACTTCAGTGGAAAAATTATCTACCTTGTCGTTACAGGCTTCCAAAAATCAAGTGACAATTATATAACAATTGCTTTGAGAATAGTAGTCACTTGAACAAATAATCATTAAGCATATCAAAAATTTTAAGTTATTTTTTCATTTATGACTGCATAATATAAAAAGCAAAAGAATAAAAGGGGTGTATAACCAGGATGTGTAATGTAGAAACATTATTATCAGTAAAACCCGAAAAAGCCAAGAAACCAAATACAGCTATTGTTGAATGAATTTGCAAGCTCATAAATAATTTGAACGTAACAGAAGTTATTATTAAAAGAAAACATTATGAAGTGTAATTTTTAAAAAGATAACAATTTGATTTATTTTTTCACTGTCTCATAAAGTGTTTTATAATGAAATAGAAAAATCCTTTACTGCACGTAATTGCAACAGTCAATCTTCATCACTTGTAACATTAATATATAAAGCAAAGAAGGTTTGGGATCTATAAGATGGAGAGTTTGGAGCCAGCTACTTAACGAATAATAATTAATTGAAATTAAAAAGAATGATTCATTATTACCTGCTGTTTCAGAAATAGCTCATTTGATTAATAGAATACTTTAGAAACAGCAAAGCAAAGAGGAAGAGAATTAAAGCATCCAATTCAATTGCAAGCAGGAGCTAAAAATATAAATTAAATTTACATAAAGAGGTGACAACAGGTACTTGAAATACATCTTATTCTTTAAGAAGTAGGATTTATATTTATTTTATTTGGGTAAAAAATTACTTAATATACTGCAAACAATGAATTAACATTTATTTTGCAATATAAATAAACTTTATCTATTTAATTTTTTTTTGCCTCAATCTTATGATTAATGAAAAGTGTCTGGCATCAACTGTGGCATTTAGATTTTAACAGGACTTAAGAGAATCAACTGACAAATAGACCGAGGAATGTGTACAATACTACACATGAGATTTGATTTTGAGGCTCAATGGATCAGACAGATCCATTGAGCCTCAAAATCAAATCTCATGTGTAGTATGCAATGCCTCAAGATTTCGGAAAAGTCATTAGGATAACAAGAGTTCCACAAAGATGATTTTTGCTTTACTTCTATAAAATCAGAATTTACTGGATCCTTTTAATTAAAGGATCCCAACATTCTTCACTACTGGTTTTATATCTTTCAAGAAACAGGAATTCTTTAATCGGAGTAAGACCATCGTGTTGGGTCATCTTCTTAGGAATTCTGATGTAATTTCCCCCCCATCGCTTACAAATGATAAGGAGAACGGGGATGTTAATTATGATGAAATACATGGAGAAAGTGTAGTTTTATAAAAAGAATAAGTTTGCAGCTGAGCAAACTGCAAAAGTAATGAAGATGAATTAGACACAGAGTATAAAATAAAATTCCACTTATTCTGACAGAACAAGACGCGTGCTGAGGATTCTTCTCTTTCAATATTACACAACTGCAAATACAGCAAAGATCAAATAAACCTATTGTTGAGTGAATTGACAAGCTCTTTATATTTCTGAAAACTTCTTTGGTTGAGATATTTGGATTTTTATATTTTTTTCTTTGTTGTATTGGGAAACGTACCTTACTAAAACAGCAATAAAAACATCATTATTCTTCCTACTGCAGTGTTTTTATAAAGAATAGCTAACTATTTAGACGGAAAAAAAAAAGGAGAGAATGTTAACTCTTCTTAGAAATTTACAAAAGAATTGTCTATTACCGTTACCTGGCTGGCCAAGCATGCTTGAAAACCTAATATCAGCACTGATTACTGGATATAATTCTACCCAAAGTGACATGGACGTAAGCTTTCCTTGTTCGTGTAATTCATCTAGCAGAGCCTAAATCATTGGAAAGAAGTTAAGATTATCAATACTTTGCTCATTAAACAAAAAACCAAAAACAATAACAACAACGTATATTAAAATAATAGTGTTACATTTAGAAATTGAATTTTTCAATTCATTATAAATTAAAACTGATTATCAGTTCATCAGCTAATTTCAAAATTTAAGTGACAAAAAATAGATTTGCAACAAACTATCTACTATGAAGCTGCTTGCAGCAAATGGATAAAAGATGCTAATATCCCAAATCATATTTTTCCAGTAAAGATTAGTCTGTCGGCTTTTATTGGAAGAATATATGATACGTAACTTACCAAATATGGCTTATGGTTAGTTATTACAGAATTAAAAAAAAAAGTGTTTAATTAGTAAAACTGTTATTAACTTTGAAAGGAATTTAATGTGAGAATTGTCATGTATTTTCCTGTAAAGTCTCAAATTTACATGGCCTCCACCTCAGATGATATCTTAAATGAGGCAAACGTATGAATGAGTTTAAAATTGCACATCTGGCATTTAGAAAGTAAACACATTAAAAAGTTAGAATTAAATTCCAACTTTTTGGTCATCGCAAATTGATCATTTTCCAAAAAAAACAAAAACAAATAAAGCAAACATCAAACTAAATTAAATATAACTAAGAGAGAGTGAAGCAAGTGAAAAAGTGGTAAAGACAGTTGTAAAGTGACTGGTGATCAAGCAGGGAATGGGTAAAACAATTGGGAAATTGGGTGGAAATGATGAAGAAAGTGAAGGTGATTTTATTTAATAATTAAATCAATCAATATTTTTCTTTTGCCCTTCGAATGTAAATTAAATTAGAAGTAAAATAAAAGTTTACATAATTATGACGTCAGAGAAACTTCAATAATAAAAGCTCGGGCGAGCCTTGTTTTAAAGAGAATGCGATCATGAACAGAGAATGTAGAGAAGACGTCATTTCAGTACCAGAGGTCCATGGATCGAGAGACGTCGATTGATTATTGTCGGACCAATAGGATCGCAAAGATACACCTGCATTGCGGATGCAGTATCACATGACATGGAGAAGACGTCGACTAAGAAGAAGAAAGAAAGGACATTTAAATGAAATTGGATGCGACGAACAGTTCGTCCCATTTGTGAGTACTTCCAAATTCTTAACGAACAGGTCGAGGCGAGAAGGAAAAGTTCTTGAAGTGGGAAATTAAAATTCTATGAACAGTTAAGAAAGACGCTAAAGATTAAAGGGAAGAAACAATTAGTGAATTTAATACTTCGTTCTTGCAAATAACTACTAGTGAAATATTAGTGAAATAGAATTCTGCTTAAAGTAATTAATTTCAATAACTGGCTTTTTGAAAGCACAAATTGCCAAAATATAAGTTAAATAATTTCAGTTTAAAAGTGCATCAAAACTAGAGTGTGGTGACTAGAAATGTGCATCGAAATTCAACATGCTGTTAGTGTAATAAATAGTGCTTCGAAATTACGGTGTGTTTGGAGAATAGAAATTTATTTGCCAAGCATAAGTGAATAATAAGTGACATTATTATTATTAGTGCAATTAATGAAATAACTCAACAACAATTGAGGAACTAAATAATCAAGTTGATTATTAAGGAATTAAGTTAGCTGATATTATACAACTATAGTGTCTTAGAACTATATCATTCCGAAGAGCAGATTGTGAGCTGTACATTCTGAAGAACAGTCGGAAGAATAGGATAAAGAACTTTTGTATTCATTAGGAACTTTAGTGAATAATTTCAAGTTGAAATTTCTCAACTACTGTATTTTATATTTAAGCAATCAAAATAAAAAAATAAAAAAATTACATCCATTCAAGAAAGGCTTATGTGGGATGGAGGGATGATAAATTGAATAAAATGAAATTACAAAGCTTGAATAATTAAAAGCAAATCAATAAAGAAAAACATTTGTTGTTACGATATGAGATAAGATTAATAATGACAAAACAACAACAAAGCATAAAATTACACCAGCAACAGCATTTCTTAGGTGTATAAGAAGGGGATTAAGAATAAATATATATGGGATATTTAGCAAATTAATGTTTCTTTTGAACTTAGTATATAATAATAGTGCACAATATAACTTTTGTACTTGCAGGTTCAACTGTTGGTGGAACAGGAAAAAGAAAACATGAAAGTTAAACATAAAGTAAAACCAAATCAAGAACAGTGTTCAGATTATAAAAGCCTGTGCTTAAAATATTCTGTAGATTTATATTAATGTGGTAAATAGCATGGCACTCACAAGAACAGTAATTAAATGATAACAACCTTTATATTTGATAATCCATGCAAAAACAAAAAATCGTAGATTAAAGGGAAGTGTAGTTGCTTTGGGCCTTTATATGATTAAAACTTGTTTGTTCTAACATGAGTACCAATACACTTAAAAATTGTATTAAACTACAAAACAACAAAGCAATCAAATTGTTGATTGTAATTATAAAGGGGGATTCCACCTCAAAGATCAATTAAAAAAACGCATGTAGTGAGTGGACATGAAAACAAAATAATCACTGATAAGAGATAAGCACAGTCTGACGGCTTCACAAAGACTTCTATTGTCACAGGGTATATGAATATTTTTTTGTGTGGACAAAATTAGATATTTAATGGCCCAGAATTAAAAAAAAATCATAAAATGTTCAAAAGGATTTTTAATAAAATTCAAATGAACTAAGACATGTGATTTTTAGTGTAGAAGTGAGTTACAAAGAATATCATTTACAATTTTGTTCTCAATGTAACTACTTAAGATTGATATGAAAGGACAAGGAGACCTTTCATATCAGTCTTAGGTAGTTACATTGAGAATAAAATTGTAACTAAGAAGTACAATGGACGTTGTAAATCCAAAACAGAAAATACATGAATGATTAATAGCAAGTTGTGATTTCAGTAACAGGCAAGATCCCAAATTATGCCTGTAATTATTCATTTTGACCTCATAAAACAGGTCCAATGGGTCCTTTAATAACCATTATTGACCAAAAGAACAATTTAGACCAGAAGAAAACACATATCACATTCCTCAGGTAGACTTTCTTATATATTTGCTTTACAATAAAAGTCTTTAATACACTGACATGTGCAGCATAATTAATTGCAATATAAAAGATATGTTTATAGTATTATATATAGATGGTTAACTAACAAAGAACTGGTTAATTAGAAAAATCTTATAAAAATATTCATTCAAGCATAACTTAAATTCCAAAGAATGCAGAAAACAATCTTACAAGGAATGAATCTCTATTCTTTCTTTGTTGTCGTTTCAATCTGCGTCGTTCTCTCTCTTTTTCTTCTTCCTCATCTTGTTCAAGTTGCCGAATGTGTTCTTCAAACACTATTAAGGCATCTTCTTTATCCATATCTGCAAGTGAAAATGAATAAACTTGAATAAGATTTTCAGTGATATTACATCAAGTCTTTTGTTTTATCAAATGTATTTAGTAATAGCCAAAAACTGTAATTAAAGCATTATTAACCAATGGAGTAATTGTTCACCATACATGTAAGAAACATTATAATTTCACATGTTCAATTTTCTGGTTTCTTGCATACCTCTGGAGATAAATTTTCAGAAATATACCCGTTAGTCATGTATATAGTCCAAATTTAACAAGCATATTACAATAAGACAATATTCTAAGCATTATACAATATGCTATAACTTTAACCATATTTATTATCAATCCAGATTCCATTCGAGTCCAAACAAGAGAAAGATGCCTTACCATGGATTTCCTGTATAAATTCTTATTGAAACCTGACAATCAGAAATCATTAAATGCTTAAGATATTGTTGCTCTAACATCAATATAAAGCCCCAATTGGCATTGTTGGGAATGATTAATCAGGACATCGTAGAGATGTACGATTGATAAAAAAATGCAACTGATTTAAAGTTTTAAAATCAAACAACTGACCATCAGCAATTCGAAAACTGCATAGGTGCATTGATATAATGCAGAAATTGCAATTGCATCAGATATTGTATGTAATAGTAATAGGACTTTTTGTTAAGTACAAATTTATGATTTATATGGACAAGTAGCCACTGAGATTATGATTACAGTACATTACTTGCAAATAATAGATTTGAAAAGGCTAAGTCTATGATCATAATTCCTTAGTAATAAGAATTTCCCCTCTGCCTCATCTTTTTGTAACTAAGCAAAAAAAAATCTTAAATCCCTTCTGTGTCCCACTATCACGTACCAGTGACTTCTTCTACCCCCCCCCCCCCAAGTTTAGTGAATAGCAATAAAGTTTCTAAAATCTTTCAAGATGTACAAATGACAAAATGATACAAAATTTCATATTCAATTAAAACAAGTAACTGATTGTTGCATATGATCAGCATGGTTAATTAAATGTTAATGACAAATATTATATGTAATAGCAATAGGTCACTGCATGTGCAATCCAGGACCCAACATAAGCTTAAATATCGAACGCCTGTTCAATGACAGATCCTGAAACTTTGTTACTATGTTTCATTATCAGGAAGTGCATTAAAATACGGAGGGTTGATTCACATTTATTCGGTCAATTATGATCATGTCAAAGACTTAGCAGAACCTTTTTCTCCACCACCGGTTGTGTTCAATGGGGTGCCACTGCATCCTAGCAATGGCTCTGCATCACAGTTTCCATTGAAGAAGGCTGCGTTGGAGGTAGACGAGGGGGATCTTGTTCTACTCCTCTTTGCAAGATTTCCAAAGCCCTTCTGCTGTTTTCGGTCTTCATGTTCCCAGAGCCCGTTTAAAGCCCCGCGAACACCATGCAATTTTTCAGCAACTTAGTCGTCCGATTTTGATGTCACGAGTGATATAGACAGTTTTGAGCCCTTTATATGCAACTTGACTGCAACTTTTATCATCTGACTCAAGTTGTTTCTACACCTGCAACTCGAAAAATTGCATCGAAGTCGCTGGGAATTACGCAATCACAGGGCAGCGTTGGAATACTTCAGTCGTGACGTCATGCCCATGGAAGAAAAGGCGTCCAAAATGATTCGATTCGATTTTAAGACATGCTCGTTCTCAATGAATATCATGAGTATTACGAGTTTCTTTCATGCATAAATAAAGTTTATACTGAAATGCAGAAATTGTATGCGGCAGAATTTATCAGAGAGGTTTCAAAACCTCGATTTTTTCGGATTTTCCACATCAGGTTTGGGAAACGCATTGCATTATGGGATTCCTTCTATCACCACCGACTTCATGTTGAGTTGTATGGTGTTCGGGGTTTGACAAAAGTTTATATCAACTCGTGACGTCAAAATCGGACGACTAAGTTGCTGAAAAGTTGCATGGTGTTCGCGAAGCTTAAGTAATCCGAACTCACAGAAGTCTGTAGGAGATGCATCAGGGGAATTTACAGGAATCATACTGTACGGGATTGTTCATATTCCGGTTTCAGTTGCCATATTGGCCATGTACAGCTGGATTGCTCTAGTTGTATGGCGCGACGCCTTGTCCTGATGAATCCACACTTTCGTTTTGTCGCTGCCATACAATGCGGGAATATCGTCACGATACAAGGGTTCCAGGACATGCTCTTGGTAAAAGGCAGCATTAATCTTGACCTTTGCAGGTACCTTCCTCAGCAGCAACTTTCCTCTGTCGCTGTAAGTTGCAACAGTCATGATTCTCTTGAAAAGTTTTCTTTGCATTCGCGATTCCACTCGGATCGTCTTTAGTATCAAAAGGGCGATAAAATATTGCCCTTGGCTTTTTGGTATCAGTAAGGTAGATCCATGCCTCTTCCAAAGTAGTGACATACTTCCATTTTTCTCTCGATAAGGGGTGCTCGTAAAGCTTTCGGCTGTTGGTCTTCCTTTCAGCAACATGTTGAGAAAGTAGGCGGTGAACATGAGCTGTATGATGCTTTTCTAATTGAAGATCAAGCCTAATTATCTATGCAACCGTTGGCTGAGACTCCTACAGCCTGGGCAACCGCCCTTTGGGTGCTAGGGTTCTCGCCACAATCATAGCCTTCACTTTCTTAATAACGTTAGGAGTTGCTGTCGGTCGTGGGTGCTGTTTTCGGGCCTACGGCTTATCCCGCTCTTGGCTGATGGACTTCATATGACTTTCTGCTATTATCCTGTTGACGGTGGACTTGCAAATATGAAAATTGCATTTGCACATGTCCACAATTTTTGAAGCGGCATATTTAGCATTGGAAAGGGCAACTATGTACCCCTCCCACCAATTTGGAATTTTTGGCAGCATATTTAGAATGCAACACAATTCCAGCTACCAGATAATCAACTACAGGCTTATGACCTCTGATTCAAAGCAACAATGCTGCATCACGTGCACGTGCGAGATAGCGCGCGTCCTTGAAATCAACGGAATAAATGTGAATCAACCCTCCGTATACATCTATCAGCAACAAAAATTTCCAAATTCAGGAAGTGCATTAAATATACATCTTTAAGGAACAAAATTTTCCAAATTTAAATCAAAAGTTTGCTGAATCTCTCACAAAAGATGTTCCATATAAGAGATATCTTTAAATCTACAGATTCTTAAATATTTAACGGAGAAAAATCATCAGGAACATTATACATCACAATAAAGCTTGCAGAGAAAACGTAGGTGCTTATTTCAGTAACAGTATAATGATTTCCTGAAGTTAATTCTTTACATCTGAACTTTAGGAAACAAGAATTATTAGAACCGATAGTAAAACAAAAAAACAATGTTAAATATTGTCTGTTGCTGAATTATCTTTAGAGCAAGTAAACAATAAATTAATGTAGAATGAATCAACATAAAAGATATACAATTAGTTAGGTATTTGAGAAGTAACAACATGGTTTCTTAGAATGTTACTACATCAATTGATTTTATATCGTTCTGGATCAGTGACCGCAATGTAATGTGCTCTGCATCAAGGAAATAGTTAAAAATTACTTATCATAAGTACTTACAATATTATTCTAATTAAAATTTAAAAAAACAAAAAAAAACAACAAATGAGATGATATATATTTGATAAATGAAGACTCAAGTATAAGAAGAAACAGGAGGAAGAAAATCAAGCATTAGCAGTGAAAGACAGACAGCATTATTAAGTTAATTCAACAAAAATGCTTAGATATAGATAAATGGGAATGGCTGATAATTTAAATTTCCTGAAGCAGAAGTGGAAAACCTGACGGCTATATCTTCAGAACCTCCAATTAATCTAACTGTCTACAAGCCCATGTTTAATTACTGGGAGCCAAATTATCATTAGGGAGAACTAGAGACTGCAAATTTTCCATTAGCCTACAAATGAAGATAATTGGACACACCTCCAACTTCAGTGATGCCAAATCCTTCAGCCTACACAATAAACTATCCCACTACCTCCTCACTGGATCATTCTATCAGGTTGAAAAGAAAGTTCTCAGAAAATCGAAGCATCTGGTACAAACCAAATCATCCATTTCAAACACTGTACCTAATTATTATCCAGGTAGTACCCACTGGAGCTAATAACCTTGTTTCGCCACCCTATGAGTTGAAATATCCCATTGCAATAGAAGTCCAGCCTTCAGGAGGCTAAGATGTCATCGAGGCATCGTTTCACCTCACTGTCATTAGCGAAGTTTTTTTTAGCAAGAAAACTCGGCAGAGACCGGAAGAGATGAAAATCGGATGGGACAAAGACTGGAGAATATGGTGGTCGAGACAATATATCCCATTCAAGCTCCTGTAATTTTTACTGAGTTTGTAAAGTGATATGTGGACATGCATTATCCTGATGCAACACTACCCCATATCGATTAAGTAACGTGAGCGCTTTGTGCAGTGCAGCATGGGGACATTCCAACTGGTGCATATCAGCTGTGATGGCTTTATTTGGTGGTAACAGTCATAGTGTATCATACAGCAACACTCCCACCAACAACTCAGCATCACCTTCCGTTCAAGAAGGGATGCCTCAGTGATCTTCTGTGGGGGTTCTCCCTTCTTCATCGAGAACCTATCGTGTGTAACATACATTCACGAACATTATCCACTTTTCGTCACCCATGACCAACCGATGCAAAAAAACCATCCCATCTTTCCTGTTCACACAGGGCAATAGCAATGGAATAGCGTTGCAGCTGATTCTGGTCAGACAAAGCATGGGGGTACCCATTTCATGAGTTTATATGAATACTGCAATTTCCAGAGT